>JAZHAC010000088.1:35000-40000 GCA_039707435.1 Actias luna | reverse complement strand
AATTGATAGAAATAGTTTAAAAGGTACTGAGGATTTATTTAATAACCTAAGAGGAATAGAACATTTGTTGAATAAAAAGTTGGGGGTAAAACAAAAAAGTAACCTTTGAACCTTTGAACCTTTATTACAGAGCAACTATTAAGCTTCTTGTTTCGTTACCCTAATCATCTCTACCGCACAACATTACATATGAATTAAATATATATATATATATATATATATATATATATATATATATATATATATATATATATATATATATATATATGTATACATCACATTTTATTATTATTTACATATATTTTTCTTTTTGTCTTTCAACTCATTCCCTATTAAAAATTACCGTCTACTTCTAAAATACAATTTAATTAAAAAAAAAGGAATAAAATCAACAACGGTGAATAGTTTTTTTTTTTTTTTTGTATTATATTTAATATGATAAATTATTAATTCTATGATTATTCATTTATATTAAATTCGTGAGGTGTGCACTTTTCGATTTTCTAAACAATTTATATATACAAATTAATTCGCTTCGGTATCATTTTTAGTAATAATAAATAGTATATTGAGAATTACCGTCTAAATCAATATAATATAAAAAAAAAAGGAAAAAAAAAAATTATATTCTTTAACATTGAATAGTATAGTATTTTTGTATAAATAGTTTAATCTTTTTTCATATTTCATATGAATCCTTGAATCTATGTCATTTAATTATAATTACGTTATGTGAGTCGTGAACTTTTGGATTTTTCATGCAATTTTATATATTCTCTTCAGTATGATTCCGAGTAATAAATGGTCTATTCTTCAATGTAATTTAAATAAATATCTAATCTGTGCCTTTTAATAATAATTATGTTATGAGGCGTGCGCTTTTGGATTTTGTTAAACAATTTTTATATATGTGTAAATGAAAACACACACACATATATATATATATATATATGAAATATATGAAAATATATGAAATAGTTTAAAAGGGACTGAGGATCTATTTAATAACCTAAGAGGATTAGAACATTTAGTTAATAAAATCATCTCTACCGCACAACATTACATGTGAATAATAAAAAAAAAAATATATATATATATATATATATATATATATATATATATATATATATATATATATATATATATACATCACATTTTATTATTATTTACATTTTGTTTTTTTTTTTTATATTACACAACAAATTGTCCGTATCTTCGGATGATGTACATGCGGTCACGATAACGCCCAAGAAACTATACTTTTTTTTTTTTTTTTTTGTCTTTCAATTCATTCCCTATTAAAAATTACCGTCTACTTCTAAAATATAATTTAATTAAAAAAAGTGATAAAATCAACAACGGTGAATATTTTTTTTTTTGTGTATCTATAGTATATTTATATTTAATATGATAAATTATTAATTCTATGATTATTCATTTATATTAAATTCGTGAGGTGTGCACTTTTCGATTTTCTAAACAATTTATATATACAAATTAATTCGCTTCGGTATCATTTTTAGTAATAATAAATAGTATATTGAGAATTACCGTCTAAATCAATATAATATTAAAAAAAAAGGAAATAAAAAAATTATATTCTTTAACATTGAATAGTATAGTATTTTTGTATAAATAGTTTAATCTTTTTTCATATTTCATATGCAATTTTATACATTCTCTTCAGTATGATTCCGAGTAATAAATGGTCTATTCTTCAATGTAATTTAAATAAATATCTAATCTGTGCCTTTTAATGATAATTATGTTATGAGGCGTGCGCTTTTGGATTTTGTTAAACAATTTTTATATATGTGTAAATGAAAACACACATATATATATATATATGAAATATATGAAAATATATGAAATAGTTTAAAAGGGACTGAGGATCTATTTAATAACCTAAGAGGATTAGAACATTTAGTTAATAAAATCATCTCTACCGCACAACATTACATTACAAAAAACACAATTATAAAAAAAAAAAAAACAATAAACAAAAAAAAAAAAAAAAAAATGTTAATTTTATTTTTTATTTATACCCAACAACTGCGAACGCTATGGTTGAACGGACGGCGTTCACGTATATATATGAAGACGAGACGAGACGGCGCTATTCGTGAGCGCCGCAGCGTCGATCGGTCCGCCGCCGCCGCCGCGCGAGGAGAGTTGTTCGAGGTATATACAATTTTCATTGATATGTGTATATGTTATTATAATATCAATCGCTGCTGTGTCGAACGTAGAGTTTTATATAAAAAGGACCGATGGCTCTATCCGAGCAGTGATAGAGATATCAGTTCTCTTTGTAATACCGACTCTATAGATCGTTCGTTAATTTTCTATCCGTTATAAATCCATTATAACGGATTCTCATGATATATCTGTCTGTCGACGATGCCTGTGCCGTGCCGCTACCGCCGCCGGTGCTGAAGCGATTTGTCATTGTGGTTATTAAATTCTCATTCGAATGAATGGTTCACCAATTACCGCGCGTCTCGATAAATGTTTACGATTACGAAACTATGTTTAGGGGATCGCGTTTGCGCTTTCGAGTGTCGCGCGTTCCCTTTAGTGAGTTTTTTTTAATGTCTCGGTATGTTTTGAACGTTTTTTAAAGCGACGAAGTCGTCTCATCCGCCTTTCGTGTGTGATAAAACGTCTCGTTGTGGATCGTCTCGCGTGTCATCGTCTCGACGTGAGATACCGTCTTGACGTATGAATTGAGATGAAATCTTTTTACATTTAATTTCTTCTTACCTTTGTCGTTTCGCAGATCATAAGGCGTACACGATCAAAAGGAAAGAGAGGAGGAGGAGGAGGAGTAGGAGGAGGATAAGATGAAGAAGTTTCTCGCGGATCCGAGAGAGAGAGAGAGACGCGTAAAAACGACTACCGTTCCATTCCGTCGGACGTCGCACGCGTTCTCTATCTCCTCACCGCGATGATATTCGTCGTCTGCCTATTTCTACTACTACTACCACCACTACTACTACGTTCAACGCGTAAGAGTAGCTCCCTGGTTGATCCTGCCAGTAGTTATATGCTTGTCTCAAAGATTAAGCCATGCATGTCTCAGTGCAAGCCGTATTAAGGCGATACCGCGAATGGCTCAATATATCAGTTTTGGTTCCTTAGATCTTACTCAGTTACTTGGATAACTGTGGTAATTCTAGAGCTAATACATGCAATCAGAACTCTGACCAGTGATGGGAACGAGTGCTTTTATTAGATCAAAACCAATCGACGGAGGGCCCCGCGTCCGATGTCGTTAATTTTGATGAATCTGGATAACTTTTGCCGATCGCATGGTCCAGTACCGGCGACGCATCTTTCAAATGTCTGCCTTATCAACTTTCGATGGTAGTTTCTGCGACTACCATGGTTGTCACGGGTAACGGGGAATCAGGGTTCGATTCCGGAGAGGGAGCCTGAGAAACGGCTACCACATCCAAGGAAGGCAGCAGGCGCGCAAATTACCCACTCCCGGCACGGGGAGGTAGTGACGAAAAATAACGATACGGGACTCTAACGAGGCCTCGTAATCGGAATGAGTACACTTTAAATATTTTAACGAGGAACAATTGGAGGGCAAGTCTGGTGCCAGCAGCCGCGGTAATTCCAGCTCCAATAGCGTATACTAAAATTGTTGCGGTTAAAAAGCTCGTAGTTGCATTTGTGCGCCGCGCTGTCGGTGCACCGCATTAGCGGTGATACTGACACGTTTGCGGAGCATATCGTCGGTGAGCCGTCGGTAAAACGACGGTTCAATATCAAAATCCTATCGCGGTGCTCTTCGTTGAGTGTCGAGGTGGGCCGGCAATTTTACTTTGAACAAATTAGAGTGCTCAAAGCGGGCTCAAAATGCTGCTTGAATATTTCGTGCATGGAATAATAGAATATGATCTCGGTTCTATTTTGTTGGTTTTCAGAACTCCGAGGTAATGATTAATAGGGATAACTGGGGGCATTCGTATTGCGACGTTAGAGGTGAAATTCTTGGATCGTCGCAAGACGAACATCAGCGAAAGCATTTGCCAAAGGTGTTTTCATCAATCAAGAACGAAAGTTAGAGGTTCGAAGGCGATTAGATACCGCCCTAGTTCTAACCGTAAATATGTCATCTAGCGATCCGCCGACGTTACTACAATGGCTCGGCGGGCAGCTTCCGGGAAACCAAAGATTTTGGACTCCGGGGGGAGTATGGTTGCAAAGCTGAAACTTAAAGGAATTGACGGAAGGGCACCACCAGGAGTGGAGCCTGCGGCTTAATTTGACTCAACACGGGAAATCTCACCAGGCCCGGACACCGGAAGGATTGACAGATTAACAGCTCTTTCTTGATTCGGTGGGTGGTGGTGCATGGCCGTTCTTAGTTGGTGGAGCGATTTGTCTGGTTAATTCCGGTAACGAACGAGACTCTAGCCTGCTAAATAGGCGTCGTCATTTAGGTGTGCGTGGCTCCGTCACGCAACTCGCTGGCGACGTATTAAAATTCTTCTTAGAGGGACCGGCGTCTTCGAGCCGCACGAGATTGAGCAATAACAGGTCTGTGATGCCCTTAGATGTCCTGGGCCGCACGCGCGCTACACTGAAGGAATCAGCATGTTCTCCCTGGCCTAGAGGCCCGGGCAACCCGTTGAAACTCCTTCGTGCTGGGGATTGGGGTTTGCAATTATCCCCCATAAACGAGGAATTCCTAGTAAGCGCGAGTCATAAGCTCGCGTTGATTACGTCCCTGCCCTTTGTACACACCGCCCGTCGCTACTACCGATTGAATGATTTAGTGAGGTCTTCGGACCGGCACGCGGTGGCTTCACGGCCGTCGGCGTTGCTGGGAAGTTGACCAAACTTGATCATTTAGAGGAAGTAAAAGTCGTAACAAGGTTTCCGTAGGGGAACCTGCGGAAGGATCATTAACGTGTAAGGGACACGCGCGCGCGATCGCTCGTTCGCTCGCCGCTGTGTGTGTTTAACCCGTACGCAGATATAAATTT
>JAZHAC010000088.1:25000-27500 GCA_039707435.1 Actias luna | reverse complement strand
GTAAAATATGTGACACATATTTATATAAAGTTTTATACGTGTGCGCTAAATATCCGAACATACATCTCAGGGTGTTATTTCTATATTTTCACCGGTTGCGTAATTGTTATTTATTATAATGTAAGTTTTCTTTATGGCAGATGAATACGTCGCTCCCCGACCGCTATCGCGGTCGGCTCGCTCTTATTCTCAACAGAAGTCAAACCTAACCTAACCCAACAACACGATACGACATCGAAGAGAGTGACAGACAAGAACTGATTATTATTATTATTCGTTTTTTTTTTTTTTTTTTTTTTAACTGAGACTCGAATAATATTTTTGCCCTAAGGTTACCAACAACACGAACATTTAGAATGACAAAATACACAAAAAAAATAAAAATAAAATAACGTTTGATTTTAGATAATAATTTTTAGATAATAAATATTAAGATACCAATAAAGTGAAGCAATAGCTTTAAATGTTGTTTCTCTTTATCACAGCTACGTAAAATACAATATGTAATTAGTAAGTTTGGTTATTAAGAAGAAGTTATTTTGTGCATATATTTTATCTAACATTTGTATTTAATATAATAAAATACTCTTTATTACAGTGCAACTATTAAGATTATTGTTTCGTGTGTTGCAGTGGATGGTTGGTTATCTTTGAAGCGGAATGTATGCGTGTAGGTATAAATGAAGATATTCAGAAAATTGAAATTTTTTGGTTACTTTTATAAGAATCTTGTCTTGAATTGTACAGTTCTATGCTTATAAAATATACATTGAATTCAGAATGGTTTATTTGGAAAAGAAACTTCTGTGAAACTTATGCAAACACAGGTTGGACACCAATAAGGTATGCAATGTTTTTTAAATACAGACAGCGCTTAGTACTGGAATATGCTATAAAGAAAGAAAAGCTTCTACTATAGATTAACAAGTCAACAGATAAATCAACTTTAATTGACTTAATCGCTACTGGGTTACCTAAGTTTATAGCCGATTGAATTGATAGAAATAGTTTAAAAGGTACTGAGGATTTATTTAATAACCTAAGAGGAATAGAACATTTGTTGAATAAAAAGTTGGGGGTAAAACAAAAAAGTAACCTTTGAACCTTTGAACCTTTATTACAGAGCAACTATTAAGCTTCTTGTTTCGTTACCCTAATCATCTCTACCGCACAACATTACATATGAATAATATATATATATATATATATATATATATATATATATATATATATATATATATATATATATATATATATATATGTATACATCACATTTTATTATTATTTACATATATTTTTCTTTTTGTCTTTCAACTCATTCCCTATTAAAAATTACCGTCTACTTCTAAAATACAATTTAATTAAAAAAAAAGGAATAAAATCAACAACGGTGAATAGTTTTTTTTTTTTTTTTGTATTATATTTAATATGATAAATTATTAATTCTATGATTATTCATTTATATTAAATTCGTGAGGTGTGCACTTTTCGATTTTCTAAACAATTTATATATACAAATTAATTCGCTTCGGTATCATTTTTAGTAATAATAAATAGTATATTGAGAATTACCGTCTAAATCAATATAATATAAAAAAAAAAGGAAAAAAAAAAATTATATTCTTTAACATTGAATAGTATAGTATTTTTGTATAAATAGTTTAATCTTTTTTCATATTTCATATGAATCCTTGAATCTATGTCATTTAATTATAATTACGTTATGTGAGTCGTGAACTTTTGGATTTTTCATGCAATTTTATATATTCTCTTCAGTATGATTCCGAGTAATAAATGGTCTATTCTTCAATGTAATTTAAATAAATATCTAATCTGTGCCTTTTAATAATAATTATGTTATGAGGCGTGCGCTTTTGGATTTTGTTAAACAATTTTTATATATGTGTAAATGAAAACACACACACATATATATATATATATATATGAAATATATGAAAATATATGAAATAGTTTAAAAGGGACTGAGGATCTATTTAATAACCTAAGAGGATTAGAACATTTAGTTAATAAAATCATCTCTACCGCACAACATTACATGTGAATAATAAAAAAAATATATATATATATATATATATATATATATATATATATATATATATATATATATATATATATATACATCACATTTTATTATTATTTACATTTTGTTTTTTTTTTTTATATTACACAACAAATTGTCCGTATCTTCGGATGATGTACATGCGGTCACGATAACGCCCAAGAAACTATACTTTTTTTTTTTTTTTTTTGTCTTTCAATTCATTCCCTATTAAAAATTACCGTCTACTTCTAAAATATAATTTAATTAAAAAAAGTGATAAAATCAACAACGGTGAATATTTTTTTTTTTGTGTATCTATAGTATATTTATATTTAATATGATAAATTATTAATTCTATGATTATTCATTTATATTAAATTCGTGAGGTGTGCACTTTTCGATTTTCTAAACAATTTATATATACAAATTAATTCGCTT
>JAZHAC010000088.1:10000-15000 GCA_039707435.1 Actias luna | reverse complement strand
TCTTTTTGTCTTTCAACTCATTCCCTATTAAAAATTACCGTCTACTTCTAAAATACAATTTAATTAAAAAAAAAGGAATAAAATCAACAACGGTGAATAGTTTTTTTTTTTTTTTTGTATTATATTTAATATGATAAATTATTAATTCTATGATTATTCATTTATATTAAATTCGTGAGGTGTGCACTTTTCGATTTTCTAAACAATTTATATATACAAATTAATTCGCTTCGGTATCATTTTTAGTAATAATAAATAGTATATTGAGAATTACCGTCTAAATCAATATAATATAAAAAAAAAAGGAAAAAAAAAAATTATATTCTTTAACATTGAATAGTATAGTATTTTTGTATAAATAGTTTAATCTTTTTTCATATTTCATATGAATCCTTGAATCTATGTCATTTAATTATAATTACGTTATGTGAGTCGTGAACTTTTGGATTTTTCATGCAATTTTATATATTCTCTTCAGTATGATTCCGAGTAATAAATGGTCTATTCTTCAATGTAATTTAAATAAATATCTAATCTGTGCCTTTTAATAATAATTATGTTATGAGGCGTGCGCTTTTGGATTTTGTTAAACAATTTTTATATATGTGTAAATGAAAACACACACACATATATATATATATATATATGAAATATATGAAAATATATGAAATAGTTTAAAAGGGACTGAGGATCTATTTAATAACCTAAGAGGATTAGAACATTTAGTTAATAAAATCATCTCTACCGCACAACATTACATGTGAATAATAAAAAAAAATATATATATATATATATATATATATATATATATATATATATATATATATATATATATATATATACATCACATTTTATTATTATTTACATTTTGTTTTTTTTTTTTATATTACACAACAAATTGTCCGTATCTTCGGATGATGTACATGCGGTCACGATAACGCCCAAGAAACTATACTTTTTTTTTTTTTTTTTTGTCTTTCAATTCATTCCCTATTAAAAATTACCGTCTACTTCTAAAATATAATTTAATTAAAAAAAGTGATAAAATCAACAACGGTGAATATTTTTTTTTTTGTGTATCTATAGTATATTTATATTTAATATGATAAATTATTAATTCTATGATTATTCATTTATATTAAATTCGTGAGGTGTGCACTTTTCGATTTTCTAAACAATTTATATATACAAATTAATTCGCTTCGGTATCATTTTTAGTAATAATAAATAGTATATTGAGAATTACCGTCTAAATCAATATAATATTAAAAAAAAAGGAAATAAAAAAATTATATTCTTTAACATTGAATAGTATAGTATTTTTGTATAAATAGTTTAATCTTTTTTCATATTTCATATGCAATTTTATACATTCTCTTCAGTATGATTCCGAGTAATAAATGGTCTATTCTTCAATGTAATTTAAATAAATATCTAATCTGTGCCTTTTAATGATAATTATGTTATGAGGCGTGCGCTTTTGGATTTTGTTAAACAATTTTTATATATGTGTAAATGAAAACACACATATATATATATATATGAAATATATGAAAATATATGAAATAGTTTAAAAGGGACTGAGGATCTATTTAATAACCTAAGAGGATTAGAACATTTAGTTAATAAAATCATCTCTACCGCACAACATTACATTACAAAAAACACAATTATAAAAAAAAAAAAAACAATAAACAAAAAAAAAAAAAAAAAAATGTTAATTTTATTTTTTATTTATACCCAACAACTGCGAACGCTATGGTTGAACGGACGGCGTTCACGTATATATATGAAGACGAGACGAGACGGCGCTATTCGTGAGCGCCGCAGCGTCGATCGGTCCGCCGCCGCCGCCGCGCGAGGAGAGTTGTTCGAGGTATATACAATTTTCATTGATATGTGTATATGTTATTATAATATCAATCGCTGCTGTGTCGAACGTAGAGTTTTATATAAAAAGGACCGATGGCTCTATCCGAGCAGTGATAGAGATATCAGTTCTCTTTGTAATACCGACTCTATAGATCGTTCGTTAATTTTCTATCCGTTATAAATCCATTATAACGGATTCTCATGATATATCTGTCTGTCGACGATGCCTGTGCCGTGCCGCTACCGCCGCCGGTGCTGAAGCGATTTGTCATTGTGGTTATTAAATTCTCATTCGAATGAATGGTTCACCAATTACCGCGCGTCTCGATAAATGTTTACGATTACGAAACTATGTTTAGGGGATCGCGTTTGCGCTTTCGAGTGTCGCGCGTTCCCTTTAGTGAGTTTTTTTTAATGTCTCGGTATGTTTTGAACGTTTTTTAAAGCGACGAAGTCGTCTCATCCGCCTTTCGTGTGTGATAAAACGTCTCGTTGTGGATCGTCTCGCGTGTCATCGTCTCGACGTGAGATACCGTCTTGACGTATGAATTGAGATGAAATCTTTTTACATTTAATTTCTTCTTACCTTTGTCGTTTCGCAGATCATAAGGCGTACACGATCAAAAGGAAAGAGAGGAGGAGGAGGAGGAGTAGGAGGAGGATAAGATGAAGAAGTTTCTCGCGGATCCGAGAGAGAGAGAGAGACGCGTAAAAACGACTACCGTTCCATTCCGTCGGACGTCGCACGCGTTCTCTATCTCCTCACCGCGATGATATTCGTCGTCTGCCTATTTCTACTACTACTACCACCACTACTACTACGTTCAACGCGTAAGAGTAGCTCCCTGGTTGATCCTGCCAGTAGTTATATGCTTGTCTCAAAGATTAAGCCATGCATGTCTCAGTGCAAGCCGTATTAAGGCGATACCGCGAATGGCTCAATATATCAGTTTTGGTTCCTTAGATCTTACTCAGTTACTTGGATAACTGTGGTAATTCTAGAGCTAATACATGCAATCAGAACTCTGACCAGTGATGGGAACGAGTGCTTTTATTAGATCAAAACCAATCGACGGAGGGCCCCGCGTCCGATGTCGTTAATTTTGATGAATCTGGATAACTTTTGCCGATCGCATGGTCCAGTACCGGCGACGCATCTTTCAAATGTCTGCCTTATCAACTTTCGATGGTAGTTTCTGCGACTACCATGGTTGTCACGGGTAACGGGGAATCAGGGTTCGATTCCGGAGAGGGAGCCTGAGAAACGGCTACCACATCCAAGGAAGGCAGCAGGCGCGCAAATTACCCACTCCCGGCACGGGGAGGTAGTGACGAAAAATAACGATACGGGACTCTAACGAGGCCTCGTAATCGGAATGAGTACACTTTAAATATTTTAACGAGGAACAATTGGAGGGCAAGTCTGGTGCCAGCAGCCGCGGTAATTCCAGCTCCAATAGCGTATACTAAAATTGTTGCGGTTAAAAAGCTCGTAGTTGCATTTGTGCGCCGCGCTGTCGGTGCACCGCATTAGCGGTGATACTGACACGTTTGCGGAGCATATCGTCGGTGAGCCGTCGGTAAAACGACGGTTCAATATCAAAATCCTATCGCGGTGCTCTTCGTTGAGTGTCGAGGTGGGCCGGCAATTTTACTTTGAACAAATTAGAGTGCTCAAAGCGGGCTCAAAATGCTGCTTGAATATTTCGTGCATGGAATAATAGAATATGATCTCGGTTCTATTTTGTTGGTTTTCAGAACTCCGAGGTAATGATTAATAGGGATAACTGGGGGCATTCGTATTGCGACGTTAGAGGTGAAATTCTTGGATCGTCGCAAGACGAACATCAGCGAAAGCATTTGCCAAAGGTGTTTTCATCAATCAAGAACGAAAGTTAGAGGTTCGAAGGCGATTAGATACCGCCCTAGTTCTAACCGTAAATATGTCATCTAGCGATCCGCCGACGTTACTACAATGGCTCGGCGGGCAGCTTCCGGGAAACCAAAGATTTTGGACTCCGGGGGGAGTATGGTTGCAAAGCTGAAACTTAAAGGAATTGACGGAAGGGCACCACCAGGAGTGGAGCCTGCGGCTTAATTTGACTCAACACGGGAAATCTCACCAGGCCCGGACACCGGAAGGATTGACAGATTAACAGCTCTTTCTTGATTCGGTGGGTGGTGGTGCATGGCCGTTCTTAGTTGGTGGAGCGATTTGTCTGGTTAATTCCGGTAACGAACGAGACTCTAGCCTGCTAAATAGGCGTCGTCATTTAGGTGTGCGTGGCTCCGTCACGCAACTCGCTGGCGACGTATTAAAATTCTTCTTAGAGGGACCGGCGTCTTCGAGCCGCACGAGATTGAGCAATAACAGGTCTGTGATGCCCTTAGATGTCCTGGGCCGCACGCGCGCTACACTGAAGGAATCAGCATGTTCTCCCTGGCCTAGAGGCCCGGGCAACCCGTTGAAACTCCTTCGTGCTGGGGATTGGGGTTTGCAATTATCCCCCATAAACGAGGAATTCCTAGTAAGCGCGAGTCATAAGCTCGCGTTGATTACGTCCCTGCCCTTTGTACACACCGCCCGTCGCTACTACCGATTGAATGATTTAGTGAGGTCTTCGGACCGGCACGCGGTGGCTTCACGGCCGTCGGCGTTGCTGGGAAGTTGACCAAACTTGATCATTTAGAGGAAGTAAAAGTCGTAACAAGGTTTCCGTAGGGGAACCTGCGGAAGGATCATTAACGTGTAAGGGACACGCGCGCGCGATCGCTCGTTCGCTCGCCGCTGTGTGTGTTTAACCCGTACGCAGATATAAATTTTGATACAATATATATCGAAACACGACATATGTGTATCGGTATATATTTATCTATTATAAACATTTTAATAACAACAACAAAAATATTATAATCAAAACTTAACAACAACTGAAAATTCGACAATAACTGAAACTAACAACTGAAAACCATTACCCTGGACGGTGGATCACTTGGCTCGCGGGTCGATGAAGAACGCAGTTAACTGCGCGTCATAGTGTGAACTGCAGGACACATTTGAACATCGACATTTCGAACGCACATTGCGGTCCGTGGAGACACATCCAGGACCACTCCTGTCTGAGGGC
>JAZHAC010000088.1:0-2500 GCA_039707435.1 Actias luna | reverse complement strand
CTCGAATAATATTTTTGCCCTAAGGTTACCAACAACACGAACATTTAGAATGACAAAATACACAAAAAAAATAAAAATAAAATAACGTTTGATTTTAGATAATAATTTTTAGATAATAAATATTAAGATACCAATAAAGTGAAGCAATAGCTTTAAATGTTGTTTCTCTTTATCACAGCTACGTAAAATACAATATGTAATTAGTAAGTTTGGTTATTAAGAAGAAGTTATTTTGTGCATATATTTTATCTAACATTTGTATTTAATATAATAAAATACTCTTTATTACAGTGCAACTATTAAGATTATTGTTTCGTGTGTTGCAGTGGATGGTTGGTTATCTTTGAAGCGGAATGTATGCGTGTAGGTATAAATGAAGATATTCAGAAAATTGAAATTTTTTGGTTACTTTTATAAGAATCTTGTCTTGAATTGTACAGTTCTATGCTTATAAAATATACATTGAATTCAGAATGGTTTATTTGGAAAAGAAACTTCTGTGAAACTTATGCAAACACAGGTTGGACACCAATAAGGTATGCAATGTTTTTTAAATACAGACAGCGCTTAGTACTGGAATATGCTATAAAGAAAGAAAAGCTTCTACTATAGATTAACAAGTCAACAGATAAATCAACTTTAATTGACTTAATCGCTACTGGGTTACCTAAGTTTATAGCCGATTGAATTGATAGAAATAGTTTAAAAGGTACTGAGGATTTATTTAATAACCTAAGAGGAATAGAACATTTGTTGAATAAAAAGTTGGGGGTAAAACAAAAAAGTAACCTTTGAACCTTTGAACCTTTATTACAGAGCAACTATTAAGCTTCTTGTTTCGTTACCCTAATCATCTCTACCGCACAACATTACATATGAATTATATATATATATATATATATATATATATATATATATATATATATATATATATATATATATATATATATATATATGTATACATCACATTTTATTATTATTTACATATATTTTTCTTTTTGTCTTTCAACTCATTCCCTATTAAAAATTACCGTCTACTTCTAAAATACAATTTAATTAAAAAAAAAGGAATAAAATCAACAACGGTGAATAGTTTTTTTTTTTTTTTTGTATTATATTTAATATGATAAATTATTAATTCTATGATTATTCATTTATATTAAATTCGTGAGGTGTGCACTTTTCGATTTTCTAAACAATTTATATATACAAATTAATTCGCTTCGGTATCATTTTTAGTAATAATAAATAGTATATTGAGAATTACCGTCTAAATCAATATAATATAAAAAAAAAAGGAAAAAAAAAAATTATATTCTTTAACATTGAATAGTATAGTATTTTTGTATAAATAGTTTAATCTTTTTTCATATTTCATATGAATCCTTGAATCTATGTCATTTAATTATAATTACGTTATGTGAGTCGTGAACTTTTGGATTTTTCATGCAATTTTATATATTCTCTTCAGTATGATTCCGAGTAATAAATGGTCTATTCTTCAATGTAATTTAAATAAATATCTAATCTGTGCCTTTTAATAATAATTATGTTATGAGGCGTGCGCTTTTGGATTTTGTTAAACAATTTTTATATATGTGTAAATGAAAACACACACACATATATATATATATATATATGAAATATATGAAAATATATGAAATAGTTTAAAAGGGACTGAGGATCTATTTAATAACCTAAGAGGATTAGAACATTTAGTTAATAAAATCATCTCTACCGCACAACATTACATGTGAATAATAAAAAAAAATATATATATATATATATATATATATATATATATATATATATATATATATATATATATATATATACATCACATTTTATTATTATTTACATTTTGTTTTTTTTTTTTATATTACACAACAAATTGTCCGTATCTTCGGATGATGTACATGCGGTCACGATAACGCCCAAGAAACTATACTTTTTTTTTTTTTTTTTTGTCTTTCAATTCATTCCCTATTAAAAATTACCGTCTACTTCTAAAATATAATTTAATTAAAAAAAGTGATAAAATCAACAACGGTGAATATTTTTTTTTTTGTGTATCTATAGTATATTTATATTTAATATGATAAATTATTAATTCTATGATTATTCATTTATATTAAATTCGTGAGGTGTGCACTTTTCGATTTTCTAAACAATTTATATATACAAATTAATTCGCTTCGGTATCATTTTTAGTAATAATAAATAGTATATTGAGAATTACCGTCTAAATCAATATAATATTAAAAAAAAAGGAAATAAAAAAATTATATTCTTTAACATTGAATAGTATAGTATTTTTGTATAAATAGTTTAATCTTTTTTCATATTTCATATGCAATTTTATACATTCTCTTCAGTATGATTCCGAGTAATAAATGGTCTATTCTTCAATGTAATTTAAATAAATATCTAATCTGTGCCTTTTAATGATAATTATGTTATGAGGCGTGCGCTTTTGGATTTTGTTAAACAATTTTTATAT
>JAZHAC010000087.1:0-38587 GCA_039707435.1 Actias luna | reverse complement strand
TAATTGATTTATTGATTAATAATGGCCGACACAGCGATCGCTACCGAGGCTCCGGCACCAGCTACTCCTACTGCGAAGAAACCTAAGGCTTCAGCGGCCGGCGGTACCGCAGCGTCAGCAGCCGGTGCAACTAAGAAACCGAAGGCGAAACCGGCTCACCCTAAAACATCGGTGATGGTGAATAACGCTATTAAGGAACTGAAAGAACGCAGCGGATCGTCTCTGCAAGCGATAAAGAAATACATAGCGGCCCATTATAAGGTCGACGCTGAAAAACTGGCACCGTTCATAAGGAAATACCTCAAGAGCGCCGTCGAGACGGGCGCTCTGATACAGACTAAGGGCACCGGCGCTTCCGGTTCTTTCAAGTTGGAGTCGAAATCATCAGCGTCGAAGAAACCGTCGGTAGCCGGAGGGAAATCTGGCGTCGGAGCCGGCACCGGCGGTAACAGGAAGGCGACTTCTGCTGGTAAAACCGGTGCCGCTCCGGGCGGTTCATCTTCGAAGAAGGCGGCTTCCGCGGCTGCCGGCGGCAGAGGGGCTGCCGGTAAGAAAGCTACCGCCGTCACCGGTTCTTCGCCGACGAAAACATCCGCCGGAGCGGCAAAACCATCGGCGGCGACTAAGGACAGGAAAGCTGCCGCCGCTAAAAAGAAACCGGCCGCAGCGAAGAAGTCATCCTCGGCGGCCGCTTCGAAGACCGGCGGCGGCGGTAAAGGTTCCGCCGCTGCACCGAAAGCAAAGAAGACCGCCAAACCGCCGACGAAGAAACCTAAAGCTCCGAAACCCAAGAAGGCTGCATCGGCAGCGAAGTCTAAACCTGCGGCGAAGAAAGCTGCCGCTTCAAAGAAGTAAATCTCTCTGCGCGTGCGTGCGTGTATGTTGTGTAGTTAACCGCGTGAGCGTGTGTTGTTGTTATTATTACCGCATGCAGATGACGACGATGATGATGATTATGATATCAGGTCGCGTGTGTGTCTGCTGTATAATAATCATGATGATGATGATAGAGACAAGAAGTAAGAACGTCCATCCACCGAGAAACGCACGCCTCCGTAAACTCGGAGACAGAGGCACGTTAAAGATATATATATATTCAAACAGCCCTTTTCAGGGCTAACAATTATTCATTTAATACGAATCGATACCTATTCATTACAGTATTATAATATATCACTTGGTCATCGCATCACGCGTGATATATACTAAATAAAAAGAGGCTGTTTTACGGAGTGCAATAAAACAATTATATTATTTGAATATTATTTATTAATTGTAAACAAAAAAAAACTTACTGAACTAATTAAATTCTAGACAAGAGATAATAAAACAAAGGAACTCGAGAAAAAGTTTATATTTTTATAACAGTAAACAACAACATTTTTAACAAAACTATGACATTATTACCGTTAACAGTCATAGTCGACGAGTTTTTCTTTCTTTCTTATTTCAATAGATAATAATATATCACAAGTAATTACTCTAATGGCACCTACCTAAAAATAATTATAATAATAATTTGCTGCCGTCGATATGTATTTATACCATTTTAGATTTATCATTTCATTACTTTTTACTATAATACTATATTTCTAAATCTATATTAATCGTCCTCGTGACACCACCGTGTCTCTCTGCCTGTTCTATAATATCAATAAAATAATAATATCAATATCAAATTTCTTCGGACATTTCTACAATACGCACTCCCGCACACGCACACGCAAACAATGTTAATTTCGAATATTTATTCTCGGTCTACTTCTTCTTCTTCTCCTCACAAACACCGATGATCCGATCATAAATTATAATAATAATAATAATAATAATATAGTTTAGTTTTTTTTTTTTTTTTTGTTTTGTTTTTTTTTTCGATCACGACGCGCCTGCCGCCGCCTAAACGACCCGAACCGAACCGAACCGAACCGAGCCGAGCCTACCCGAGCAGGCATCGAGACCGCCCGACGCCCGACTCCCGAATCCCCTCCATCGACTGCATGCTAACGATTCGATTCGTCCGAGGTACGAGTGTTCTCTTATACGTAACCTGAATCGATTCTATGCTATTTATATGTAAAATGTCTCGATTGGTTTGGTTTTTTTTAAAACATAAAACGCACTCGCGACGCTCCGAGGCGTCTGCTGTTATTCTGTCGGTCGAGTTTTATACACTTAACGCGTGATCATGTCCGGACGTGGAAAAGGTGGAAAAGTAAAGGGAAAGGTCAAGTCTCGTTCGAACCGTGCCGGTCTCCAGTTCCCGGTCGGACGTATACATAGGCTTCTACGTAACGGTAATTATGCGGAACGCGTCGGCGCCGGTGCTCCGGTCTATTTGGCGGCTGTCATGGAGTATCTCGCCGCTGAAGTTCTCGAGTTGGCCGGCAACGCGGCGAGAGACAACAAGAAGACTAGGATCATACCGAGGCATCTACAGTTGGCGATCAGAAACGACGAGGAATTGAACAAACTCCTCTCCGGCGTCACTATCGCTCAGGGCGGCGTTCTGCCTAACATACAGGCGGTTCTGTTACCTAAGAAAACCGAGAAGAAGGCATAATGAAGAAACACACAGCAGAGATACATACACACATTTAATGCGTGTCGTCTGTGTATATGTATTTATTATATTATTTATATATATAATAAATATAAATCAAAATAATATAAAAGGCCCTTTTCAGGGCCACAAAATAATTTCATAAATATTGTTATATATTATATTATTTATTTCTAATCTTTAAAAACGCTGTTGCTAGCGTGTTACATACATACATAGAACAAAACACAAATAAAAAAAAAAAAAATTACAAATATTTTTATATTGTTATATTATTCGAATGTTGTCGTCCATTGTGTACACCCCGGTGTACGAGAGCTATCATAAAGTCATTTATTTTCTTCTACTCGAAGGTAATAAAATGTCGAGTGGCTACGCATAATTGTTATTGTTATTAGTTTATTATTTTATGTTATTACAAGAGAAGCAGGTGCAAGGTGCATAGTATACGATGCATAATTATCAACACCTATATGATATTATTAATTAACTTAAACTACTTTATTTAATAGATAAAAAAAAAAAAAAATATATATATATATATATATATATATATATATATATATATAACTTCTGATATTTCCGTTCGAATAACTGGCGTGCGTGTACGTATATGTATGTATACGTGTGTGCCCTGATGCACGACGATAGCTCGAATTACGATTGGTCCGAGGTAAACGCACGTCGATCTACTACTTGTCGAACTGGAAAGTCAACAGTATCGCTCATATCAGCAAGCAACCGCTAGTAGAATTACAGTGAATACTACTTCTTAAGCACGAATACCGTGCCGTAAACATAAAAAGTTTCGTGTTTGTTACGTTACAATACAGTATTAACAATGCCTCCGAAGACGAGCGGGAAGGCCGCCAAGAAATCTGGTAAAGCTCAAAAGAACATCTCTAAGACTGACAAGAAAAAGAAGAAGCACAAGAGGAAGGAGAGTTACGCCATCTACATCTATAAAGTGCTAAAACAAGTTCATCCGGACACCGGTATATCGAGCAAGGCTATGTCGATCATGAACTCTTTCGTGAACGATATATTCGAACGTATCGCAGCGGAGGCTTCTCGTCTGGCACACTACAACAAGCGTTCGACGATCACGTCGAGGGAGGTACAGACGTCCGTGAGACTCCTTCTCCCCGGTGAACTGGCGAAACACGCTGTCAGTGAGGGCACCAAGGCCGTCACGAAATACACGAGTTCAAAGTGAATCTCGTGAAAAGAATCGCGTCTCAGGAATAAGAAGATAAAATAAAAGGCCCTTTTCAGGGCCACAAGATTACTCCTCTCTTTGTATAAATCTACTGTTACACTACGGAGAATAACATCACACACACACACACACACACACACACACACACACACACTCACACATTATTCATTCACACGCATCTCTGCTGTGTAAGTTGAAGAGTATAAATTCTGTTATAATGAAATAAATAAATAAACAATTTTTACACATTTTTACATCACACATATTATTAATTAATTAACAATGAATACAAATATTATTACCAGCAAGAGAGAAATTAATAATCGTAGTCGCAATCTCTTGCGTTTTGTCGGTGTTGTTGTTGTTGTTATTACTGTAAAATAGAGAAATAAAACCACAGTTGAAACATTAAGTGTGTCACTGACGACTATTTAAATCTAAATACTCATCGTTCTTTCTATCGTTATAGATCTATATAAGCAATTATTATTTAAAACATTATAACATAAAGCATAATATTATAAAAAGCGAAATAGAATAACATAAATATATATATATATATATATATTTTTTTGTTATTATTACACATTGTGTGTATATAGTGTATATATATGTAATGTGAGCGATAGGATAGGAGTGGGGGAAACGAAAAGTTATAAATATATGTTAACGATTTCAGCAGCCAGTGTAAGCTAGCAAGCGAGTAAGTAAGCAAGTTAAGCAGCAGCAACAATGGCGCGTACGAAACAGACCGCTCGTAAGTCGACCGGTGGTAAAGCTCCTCGTAAACAGCTCGCCACTAAAGCGGCCCGTAAGAGCGCACCCGCGACCGGCGGTGTCAAGAAACCGCATCGATACAGACCGGGAACGGTCGCTCTGCGTGAGATACGTCGTTACCAGAAGAGTACTGAGTTGCTGATAAGGAAGTTGCCATTCCAACGGCTCGTCCGTGAGATAGCTCAAGATTTCAAGACGGATCTCCGTTTCCAGAGTTCGGCCGTTATGGCCCTCCAGGAGGCGAGCGAGGCGTATCTCGTCGGTCTCTTCGAGGACACGAACCTTTGTGCGATTCACGCGAAACGTGTCACCATTATGCCGAAAGACATACAGCTGGCGCGCAGAATCCGTGGCGAGCGTGCGTAAAAAAGAGTTTCGTTCGTTTGATTAAATGAATGAATAATTATAAAATAGTGGTACCTAATAAACATAAACATAAAAATAATGAGTTATTAGGTATTATTATTTTATATTATTATTTCGTTTAAGAAAAGGCCCTTTTCAGGGCCACATATAATTCAATTGATAAATTGTATGAGTTAGTTGTTAAGTTGATTGATTGATTGATTAAATATTGTAGAATGTAGAAGTAAAGTAAAGTAAAGTAAAGTAAAGTAAAGTACAGTTAAGTTAAGTTAATAATGAAATTAAATATAATGTAATGAACTACCGTACGACTTACGAATGAATAATAGATGAATTAATAAAATAAATAAATAAAGATATAATATAATATAAGATAAGTGAGTTGAGATGGTCGCTGCAGTCGAGGTGTCGGTGCTGGGTTAGGTTAGGTTGGACTTATTATAATAGACAGCGCTCGACGACCGCGGTAGCGGTCGGCGAGCGCGCCTAAATTTCATCACGAGTTGGGAGTTCGGGTAATGAAAATGAAAATTCATTGAAAGAAGAATTGAGAGAGAAAAACTTCCTTCCTGGCCACCGAGACCGACTTCGGCGGTGTTTTATTACACTTTAAGTGCTTTATGGGAGGTAATTTACGAGCGAGCGACCGGGAACAATGGATTTTAAATTGCGGTAATAAAATAATAAAAATAAAAATTCTATGCACAAATATACTTTTACGTGAACGTGAAATTGCGAGATATAGAAAGAAGAAAGAGGTACAGTGTATTATGTAATCGATCGATTCCATTAATTAATTTAAACAAATAACTTAGTCCGGCTCCGTTAGAGTTTCGGTAATCATGCTCTAAGATGATACCAGACCAGACCAACATGCTGGAACTGCCTCGCCTCCCTCTCGATATATATATAACGGCGCACCCCCCCCGCTAAATTTTTAGTCTCGCCAGGGCCTCCGTTGAAACGAGTTCTGTTGGTAGCGCGCGCGCAATTTTTTTTTTGATTTTTATTTTACTCTAACGACGACTTCATCATGACCGGTCGCGGTAAAGGAGGCAAGGGACTCGGAAAAGGTGGAGCGAAGCGTCACAGGAAGGTCCTCCGTGATAACATCCAGGGTATCACGAAACCGGCTATCCGTCGTTTGGCTCGCAGAGGTGGCGTTAAACGTATCTCCGGTTTAATATACGAAGAGACACGAGGTGTTCTCAAGGTGTTCCTCGAGAACGTGATCCGTGACGCGGTAACTTACACCGAACACGCTAAAAGGAAGACCGTCACCGCCATGGACGTTGTCTACGCATTAAAACGTCAAGGACGTACCCTGTACGGGTTCGGTGGTTAAGCAGCACCGTCTGTTTATGAAACAATTTTAAATTTCAAAAGGCCCTTTTCAGGGCCACAAATGAATCGAACAAAGTCTTATTAGTTATAAATAAGTACAATAAATATCTACTAGTAAGATACTTAGTCTAAATTCGTAAATATACACATACATTAAAAAGTTCAAGGGATATTATTATTCTTCTTTTTTGCTCAATATTTAAAACATAAATAAAACAAACACACACACACAGAGACAGATCCGATTTTGTAGGAATATTTTAACTAGATGGAGTTACTTGTATCACTTAAATATAATTATGTATGTTTTATTTTCATTTTATATACATTCGATTGATTCAATAAACTACTAACTAAAGATTACTGTTCACGATTTAATTGACCGGTCCCGTCTCTCTATATCCGAGAGATGGGTATGGGTGTGCGCTTCTACGGTTGAAATAAAGAACGAAATGTTTAAGCATTCTTTATTTGTTCGATTCAGATTATGATATAATTAACATAACAACAGAAGCATAGAAAAGTACAATTCGAATATTTAGATAAAATAATATTAATTTTGAAGTACACGTATGATAAATAACAAACGACACTTTGCCTCGATGAAAAACTGTAACACACAGATCTCTTCCTTTCTTGATGATGTAGAGATGATAATAAACGGATGAATATAATACTTTTACCATTATTGTCTTTATAATTAGAGTAAACCGGCTTTAGGTGATTGAGGGACGATACCTGAAAGGAGTCGTATAATCTGCTTCTATGATGATGTGAAGAGAAGAAGCGAACTGAATCTTCGTCCGATCGACGTGCCGCCGGTGCGTGTGTTTTACGATGTTCATGTTTTCGTAACGTTATAACGATCGAAAATTACTATCGAGATCTTTATATTTAACCATATCGTAAGGTGATATAATTAGCTGTTCAACTGGTGAACGAATATGTTAAATATAACACTTTATAAAGAGAAAAATTACTTTTAAATCGTACACTGGCTCCGCTTGATACACATCGACCGAGATAAACGAAATTTACAACTGTACCGGTGATCGTTAAATACGAATGCAGGACACGAATAGTGAGTTTGATTCATGGTGAACGGATACTGTATTTAATCTACACCGATATAATATCAAAACTTGATATAAATCCCGGTTAATCGGAGCGGTGTTAGTGAAAACTCGAAACTCTTCTTACGGGAAATCGTCTCGCGTCTCAGAGGCTCTCCTTACGGTAACGCGTGCGTTATGTTCACCATCAGCGCCATCTGTGCGGAGGCTTTATCACGGACGTTATTTCTATTTTTGTGTTATAACTCTGTTCAGTCAGTAAGTGTGTCTTTAATTTCAATTAATTGATTTATTGATTAATAATGGCCGACACAGCGATCGCTACCGAGGCTCCGGCACCAGCTACTCCTACTGCGAAGAAACCTAAGGCTTCAGCGGCCGGCGGTACCGCAGCGTCAGCAGCCGGTGCAACTAAGAAACCGAAGGCGAAACCGGCTCACCCTAAAACATCGGTGATGGTGAATAACGCTATTAAGGAACTGAAAGAACGCAGCGGATCGTCTCTGCAAGCGATAAAGAAATACATAGCGGCCCATTATAAGGTCGACGCTGAAAAACTGGCACCGTTCATAAGGAAATACCTCAAGAGCGCCGTCGAGACGGGCGCTCTGATACAGACTAAGGGCACCGGCGCTTCCGGTTCTTTCAAGTTGGAGTCGAAATCATCAGCGTCGAAGAAACCGTCGGTAGCCGGAGGGAAATCTGGCGTCGGAGCCGGCACCGGCGGTAACAGGAAGGCGACTTCTGCTGGTAAAACCGGTGCCGCTCCGGGCGGTTCATCTTCGAAGAAGGCGGCTTCCGCGGCTGCCGGCGGCAGAGGGGCTGCCGGTAAGAAAGCTACCGCCGTCACCGGTTCTTCGCCGACGAAAACATCCGCCGGAGCGGCAAAACCATCGGCGGCGACTAAGGACAGGAAAGCTGCCGCCGCTAAAAAGAAACCGGCCGCAGCGAAGAAGTCATCCTCGGCGGCCGCTTCGAAGACCGGCGGCGGCGGTAAAGGTTCCGCCGCTGCACCGAAAGCAAAGAAGACCGCCAAACCGCCGACGAAGAAACCTAAAGCTCCGAAACCCAAGAAGGCTGCATCGGCAGCGAAGTCTAAACCTGCGGCGAAGAAAGCTGCCGCTTCAAAGAAGTAAATCTCTCTGCGCGTGCGTGCGTGTATGTTGTGTAGTTAACCGCGTGAGCGTGTGTTGTTGTTATTATTACCGCATGCAGATGACGACGATGATGATGATTATGATATCAGGTCGCGTGTGTGTCTGCTGTATAATAATCATGATGATGATGATAGAGACAAGAAGTAAGAACGTCCATCCACCGAGAAACGCACGCCTCCGTAAACTCGGAGACAGAGGCACGTTAAAGATATATATATATTCAAACAGCCCTTTTCAGGGCTAACAATTATTCATTTAATACGAATCGATACCTATTCATTACAGTATTATAATATATCACTTGGTCATCGCATCACGCGTGATATATACTAAATAAAAAGAGGCTGTTTTACGGAGTGCAATAAAACAATTATATTATTTGAATATTATTTATTAATTGTAAACAAAAAAAAACTTACTGAACTAATTAAATTCTAGACAAGAGATAATAAAACAAAGGAACTCGAGAAAAAGTTTATATTTTTATAACAGTAAACAACAACATTTTTAACAAAACTATGACATTATTACCGTTAACAGTCATAGTCGACGAGTTTTTCTTTCTTTCTTATTTCAATAGATAATAATATATCACAAGTAATTACTCTAATGGCACCTACCTAAAAATAATTATAATAATAATTTGCTGCCGTCGATATGTATTTATACCATTTTAGATTTATCATTTCATTACTTTTTACTATAATACTATATTTCTAAATCTATATTAATCGTCCTCGTGACACCACCGTGTCTCTCTGCCTGTTCTATAATATCAATAAAATAATAATATCAATATCAAATTTCTTCGGACATTTCTACAATACGCACTCCCGCACACGCACACGCAAACAATGTTAATTTCGAATATTTATTCTCGGTCTACTTCTTCTTCTTCTCCTCACAAACACCGATGATCCGATCATAAATTATAATAATAATAATAATAATAATATAGTTTAGTTTTTTTTTTTTTTTTTGTTTTGTTTTTTTTTTCGATCACGACGCGCCTGCCGCCGCCTAAACGACCCGAACCGAACCGAACCGAACCGAGCCGAGCCTACCCGAGCAGGCATCGAGACCGCCCGACGCCCGACTCCCGAATCCCCTCCATCGACTGCATGCTAACGATTCGATTCGTCCGAGGTACGAGTGTTCTCTTATACGTAACCTGAATCGATTCTATGCTATTTATATGTAAAATGTCTCGATTGGTTTGGTTTTTTTTAAAACATAAAACGCACTCGCGACGCTCCGAGGCGTCTGCTGTTATTCTGTCGGTCGAGTTTTATACACTTAACGCGTGATCATGTCCGGACGTGGAAAAGGTGGAAAAGTAAAGGGAAAGGTCAAGTCTCGTTCGAACCGTGCCGGTCTCCAGTTCCCGGTCGGACGTATACATAGGCTTCTACGTAACGGTAATTATGCGGAACGCGTCGGCGCCGGTGCTCCGGTCTATTTGGCGGCTGTCATGGAGTATCTCGCCGCTGAAGTTCTCGAGTTGGCCGGCAACGCGGCGAGAGACAACAAGAAGACTAGGATCATACCGAGGCATCTACAGTTGGCGATCAGAAACGACGAGGAATTGAACAAACTCCTCTCCGGCGTCACTATCGCTCAGGGCGGCGTTCTGCCTAACATACAGGCGGTTCTGTTACCTAAGAAAACCGAGAAGAAGGCATAATGAAGAAACACACAGCAGAGATACATACACACATTTAATGCGTGTCGTCTGTGTATATGTATTTATTATATTATTTATATATATAATAAATATAAATCAAAATAATATAAAAGGCCCTTTTCAGGGCCACAAAATAATTTCATAAATATTGTTATATATTATATTATTTATTTCTAATCTTTAAAAACGCTGTTGCTAGCGTGTTACATACATACATAGAACAAAACACAAATAAAAAAAAAAAAAATTACAAATATTTTTATATTGTTATATTATTCGAATGTTGTCGTCCATTGTGTACACCCCGGTGTACGAGAGCTATCATAAAGTCATTTATTTTCTTCTACTCGAAGGTAATAAAATGTCGAGTGGCTACGCATAATTGTTATTGTTATTAGTTTATTATTTTATGTTATTACAAGAGAAGCAGGTGCAAGGTGCATAGTATACGATGCATAATTATCAACACCTATATGATATTATTAATTAACTTAAACTACTTTATTTAATAGATAAAAAAAAAAAAAAATATATATATATATATATATATATATATATATATATATATAACTTCTGATATTTCCGTTCGAATAACTGGCGTGCGTGTACGTATATGTATGTATACGTGTGTGCCCTGATGCACGACGATAGCTCGAATTACGATTGGTCCGAGGTAAACGCACGTCGATCTACTACTTGTCGAACTGGAAAGTCAACAGTATCGCTCATATCAGCAAGCAACCGCTAGCCTCTTGAACACTCTAGGCAAGGTATTCGAGAAACTCCTTATGAGTCGTCTCCTCAAGGTAGTTGAGGATAAAAAGATCATTCCGGAAGCACAGTTCGGCTTTCGAGCCAGACACTCGTGCACGGACCAAGTGCTTCGCCTCACGGAGCACATCAAAGCCAACTTTGTTAAATCAAAGTTTCCCAACTCTCCCTACCGCACTGTCGCGGTCTTTTTCGATGTCGCTAAAGCCTTCGATAAGGTATGGCATGCCGGGCTCATATATAAATTACACCAGTTCGGAATACCGGACAGGTTAATTTTTATTCTAAAAAGATACCTCGACGACCGCTCCTTTTGCTATAGAGTGGAAGGAGCCCTCTCTTCTGAGCATCCTGTTCGAGCAGGAGTTCCCCAAGGTTCCATTCTGGCACCATTTTTATTCAACCTGTACATCAGCGACCTCCCGAAGCTGGAGGATAAAGTCCACTACGGACTCTACGCTGATGACACAGTTATTTTCACATCCGATAGGAGGAAAATAGATATCATCCGTCGTACCCAAAGGGCGATGAACACGTTCGGAGAATGGTGCGTCAAATGGCGTATTGCACTCAATCCGGATAAGACTGCAGCCATTCTTTTCCAACCGAACGTCCCTAAGAAAGTGCTCAGCAAAAACCTCTCCTTATTCGGTAAGGATATTCAGTGGGCTTCCGAAATCAAGTATCTCGGAGTCACTTTAGATAGGAGACTCAGTTTCATTCCCCACATTAGGAAAGCCACAAGGAAAGCCCTTATGATTATGGCTCAATTGCGTCCTATGTATACTGGACCGAAAATGTCCCTACGTAATAAAATGACCCTTTACAAAATGTGCGTAAGACCTATTCTTACGTACGGCTGTCCCGCATTCGCCCATAGTTCAAAATATTCCTTGAACAAACTTCAAGTTGTTCAAAATAAATATATCCGTAGGTCGGTCTGTGCTCTCGATACCATGAGAAACACAGACCTACATAAAGATCTTGAACTCCCGTCCATAGAAGGGTATATCCGGACCCTTTCGAAAACACATTTTGAGAAAGCTGAAGCACACTCAAATTCGCTCATTAAGGCTTCCGTCTCTTACGTTCCCACGCCTAATGAGCAGTTGTCTAATATAAAATTCTGTCGACGTCGGCCACGTAACATCTTCCTCGACCCACCCGATAAAATATCTAGTCAAAATAATGACTACCCAATAATTAAACGCACGCACGCACGCGCTAATCCGCGAAACCGTCGTCCTCGCCGCCGAGGGCGGGCGGTTAACTTCGCTCCCGCACACCCGCCGCGGCCTCCTTCGGCGGACGCTCGAGCCTAGGTCGATCCTCCGGAATGGAGCCCTCGAGCTAACCCGCTCGCGCGATACAGTGACACTTCACACTCACTGAACCCACATCATCACACTGCATGTCACTTTCGTGCACACTCACACGGTACGTACACGGTTCTGTGAGGGACCGCCCGTGGTCCTGAATGTGGTTCGGCCTTTTATGTTTTGAATTATATTTATTGTATATAAATTTTCTTTTCAGTCAATTCATATAATTTCAGTGTGTCATTGCCTTCTTCTCGGTTCTCTGGGTTCGTTTCATTAGGTTAGATACTCGCGTCTTTCGTTAGATAGGTAGGAAGGACGCACAGTACAATCCTGTCTCGCCGCGTTGCACAGTACAATCTAAAATAAGAGTTCTATCAGATCCTTAAGAGGATCAGTTAGTTTAGACTTCTTTTTCAATATTCGCTTAGTAATAGCTAGTACCGCGCTCGTTTTTCTCGTTCGCGAATCGGCAACAGCCCAAGCCGAGGTTCGGTCACTAGTGACACCCTTGTGCGAGTTGCCCCGCGGGTTTGAGCGCCTTTAGCGCTCACCCCACTAGTTCAGGTGAAACTGTAAAAGCCCCTAAGGCTAACAGTGTAGGTCCTTTCGAAAAAAAAAAAACAAGCAACCGCTAGTAGAATTACAGTGAATACTACTTCTTAAGCACGAATACCGTGCCGTAAACATAAAAAGTTTCGTGTTTGTTACGTTACAATACAGTATTAACAATGCCTCCGAAGACGAGCGGGAAGGCCGCCAAGAAATCTGGTAAAGCTCAAAAGAACATCTCTAAGACTGACAAGAAAAAGAAGAAGCACAAGAGGAAGGAGAGTTACGCCATCTACATCTATAAAGTGCTAAAACAAGTTCATCCGGACACCGGTATATCGAGCAAGGCTATGTCGATCATGAACTCTTTCGTGAACGATATATTCGAACGTATCGCAGCGGAGGCTTCTCGTCTGGCACACTACAACAAGCGTTCGACGATCACGTCGAGGGAGGTACAGACGTCCGTGAGACTCCTTCTCCCCGGTGAACTGGCGAAACACGCTGTCAGTGAGGGCACCAAGGCCGTCACGAAATACACGAGTTCAAAGTGAATCTCGTGAAAAGAATCGCGTCTCAGGAATAAGAAGATAAAATAAAAGGCCCTTTTCAGGGCCACAAGATTACTCCTCTCTTTGTATAAATCTACTGTTACACTACGGAGAATAACATCACACACACACACACACACACACACACACACACACACACTCACACATTATTCATTCACACGCATCTCTGCTGTGTAAGTTGAAGAGTATAAATTCTGTTATAATGAAATAAATAAATAAACAATTTTTACACATTTTTACATCACACATATTATTAATTAATTAACAATGAATACAAATATTATTACCAGCAAGAGAGAAATTAATAATCGTAGTCGCAATCTCTTGCGTTTTGTCGGTGTTGTTGTTGTTGTTATTACTGTAAAATAGAGAAATAAAACCACAGTTGAAACATTAAGTGTGTCACTGACGACTATTTAAATCTAAATACTCATCGTTCTTTCTATCGTTATAGATCTATATAAGCAATTATTATTTAAAACATTATAACATAAAGCATAATATTATAAAAAGCGAAATAGAATAACATAAATATATATATATATATATATATTTTTTTGTTATTATTACACATTGTGTGTATATAGTGTATATATATGTAATGTGAGCGATAGGATAGGAGTGGGGGAAACGAAAAGTTATAAATATATGTTAACGATTTCAGCAGCCAGTGTAAGCTAGCAAGCGAGTAAGTAAGCAAGTTAAGCAGCAGCAACAATGGCGCGTACGAAACAGACCGCTCGTAAGTCGACCGGTGGTAAAGCTCCTCGTAAACAGCTCGCCACTAAAGCGGCCCGTAAGAGCGCACCCGCGACCGGCGGTGTCAAGAAACCGCATCGATACAGACCGGGAACGGTCGCTCTGCGTGAGATACGTCGTTACCAGAAGAGTACTGAGTTGCTGATAAGGAAGTTGCCATTCCAACGGCTCGTCCGTGAGATAGCTCAAGATTTCAAGACGGATCTCCGTTTCCAGAGTTCGGCCGTTATGGCCCTCCAGGAGGCGAGCGAGGCGTATCTCGTCGGTCTCTTCGAGGACACGAACCTTTGTGCGATTCACGCGAAACGTGTCACCATTATGCCGAAAGACATACAGCTGGCGCGCAGAATCCGTGGCGAGCGTGCGTAAAAAAGAGTTTCGTTCGTTTGATTAAATGAATGAATAATTATAAAATAGTGGTACCTAATAAACATAAACATAAAAATAATGAGTTATTAGGTATTATTATTTTATATTATTATTTCGTTTAAGAAAAGGCCCTTTTCAGGGCCACATATAATTCAATTGATAAATTGTATGAGTTAGTTGTTAAGTTGATTGATTGATTGATTAAATATTGTAGAATGTAGAAGTAAAGTAAAGTAAAGTAAAGTAAAGTAAAGTACAGTTAAGTTAAGTTAATAATGAAATTAAATATAATGTAATGAACTACCGTACGACTTACGAATGAATAATAGATGAATTAATAAAATAAATAAATAAAGATATAATATAATATAAGATAAGTGAGTTGAGATGGTCGCTGCAGTCGAGGTGTCGGTGCTGGGTTAGGTTAGGTTGGACTTATTATAATAGACAGCGCTCGACGACCGCGGTAGCGGTCGGCGAGCGCGCCTAAATTTCATCACGAGTTGGGAGTTCGGGTAATGAAAATGAAAATTCATTGAAAGAAGAATTGAGAGAGAAAAACTTCCTTCCTGGCCACCGAGACCGACTTCGGCGGTGTTTTATTACACTTTAAGTGCTTTATGGGAGGTAATTTACGAGCGAGCGACCGGGAACAATGGATTTTAAATTGCGGTAATAAAATAATAAAAATAAAAATTCTATGCACAAATATACTTTTACGTGAACGTGAAATTGCGAGATATAGAAAGAAGAAAGAGGTACAGTGTATTATGTAATCGATCGATTCCATTAATTAATTTAAACAAATAACTTAGTCCGGCTCCGTTAGAGTTTCGGTAATCATGCTCTAAGATGATACCAGACCAGACCAACATGCTGGAACTGCCTCGCCTCCCTCTCGATATATATATAACGGCGCACCCCCCCCGCTAAATTTTTAGTCTCGCCAGGGCCTCCGTTGAAACGAGTTCTGTTGGTAGCGCGCGCGCAATTTTTTTTTTGATTTTTATTTTACTCTAACGACGACTTCATCATGACCGGTCGCGGTAAAGGAGGCAAGGGACTCGGAAAAGGTGGAGCGAAGCGTCACAGGAAGGTCCTCCGTGATAACATCCAGGGTATCACGAAACCGGCTATCCGTCGTTTGGCTCGCAGAGGTGGCGTTAAACGTATCTCCGGTTTAATATACGAAGAGACACGAGGTGTTCTCAAGGTGTTCCTCGAGAACGTGATCCGTGACGCGGTAACTTACACCGAACACGCTAAAAGGAAGACCGTCACCGCCATGGACGTTGTCTACGCATTAAAACGTCAAGGACGTACCCTGTACGGGTTCGGTGGTTAAGCAGCACCGTCTGTTTATGAAACAATTTTAAATTTCAAAAGGCCCTTTTCAGGGCCACAAATGAATCGAACAAAGTCTTATTAGTTATAAATAAGTACAATAAATATCTACTAGTAAGATACTTAGTCTAAATTCGTAAATATACACATACATTAAAAAGTTCAAGGGATATTATTATTCTTCTTTTTTGCTCAATATTTAAAACATAAATAAAACAAACACACACACACAGAGACAGATCCGATTTTGTAGGAATATTTTAACTAGATGGAGTTACTTGTATCACTTAAATATAATTATGTATGTTTTATTTTCATTTTATATACATTCGATTGATTCAATAAACTACTAACTAAAGATTACTGTTCACGATTTAATTGACCGGTCCCGTCTCTCTATATCCGAGAGATGGGTATGGGTGTGCGCTTCTACGGTTGAAATAAAGAACGAAATGTTTAAGCATTCTTTATTTGTTCGATTCAGATTATGATATAATTAACATAACAACAGAAGCATAGAAAAGTACAATTCGAATATTTAGATAAAATAATATTAATTTTGAAGTACACGTATGATAAATAACAAACGACACTTTGCCTCGATGAAAAACTGTAACACACAGATCTCTTCCTTTCTTGATGATGTAGAGATGATAATAAACGGATGAATATAATACTTTTACCATTATTGTCTTTATAATTAGAGTAAACCGGCTTTAGGTGATTGAGGGACGATACCTGAAAGGAGTCGTATAATCTGCTTCTATGATGATGTGAAGAGAAGAAGCGAACTGAATCTTCGTCCGATCGACGTGCCGCCGGTGCGTGTGTTTTACGATGTTCATGTTTTCGTAACGTTATAACGATCGAAAATTACTATCGAGATCTTTATATTTAACCATATCGTAAGGTGATATAATTAGCTGTTCAACTGGTGAACGAATATGTTAAATATAACACTTTATAAAGAGAAAAATTACTTTTAAATCGTACACTGGCTCCGCTTGATACACATCGACCGAGATAAACGAAATTTACAACTGTACCGGTGATCGTTAAATACGAATGCAGGACACGAATAGTGAGTTTGATTCATGGTGAACGGATACTGTATTTAATCTACACCGATATAATATCAAAACTTGATATAAATCCCGGTTAATCGGAGCGGTGTTAGTGAAAACTCGAAACTCTTCTTACGGGAAATCGTCTCGCGTCTCAGAGGCTCTCCTTACGGTAACGCGTGCGTTATGTTCACCATCAGCGCCATCTGTGCGGAGGCTTTATCACGGACGTTATTTCTATTTTTGTGTTATAACTCTGTTCAGTCAGTAAGTGTGTCTTTAATTTCAATTAATTGATTTATTGATTAATAATGGCCGACACAGCGATCGCTACCGAGGCTCCGGCACCAGCTACTCCTACTGCGAAGAAACCTAAGGCTTCAGCGGCCGGCGGTACCGCAGCGTCAGCAGCCGGTGCAACTAAGAAACCGAAGGCGAAACCGGCTCACCCTAAAACATCGGTGATGGTGAATAACGCTATTAAGGAACTGAAAGAACGCAGCGGATCGTCTCTGCAAGCGATAAAGAAATACATAGCGGCCCATTATAAGGTCGACGCTGAAAAACTGGCACCGTTCATAAGGAAATACCTCAAGAGCGCCGTCGAGACGGGCGCTCTGATACAGACTAAGGGCACCGGCGCTTCCGGTTCTTTCAAGTTGGAGTCGAAATCATCAGCGTCGAAGAAACCGTCGGTAGCCGGAGGGAAATCTGGCGTCGGAGCCGGCACCGGCGGTAACAGGAAGGCGACTTCTGCTGGTAAAACCGGTGCCGCTCCGGGCGGTTCATCTTCGAAGAAGGCGGCTTCCGCGGCTGCCGGCGGCAGAGGGGCTGCCGGTAAGAAAGCTACCGCCGTCACCGGTTCTTCGCCGACGAAAACATCCGCCGGAGCGGCAAAACCATCGGCGGCGACTAAGGACAGGAAAGCTGCCGCCGCTAAAAAGAAACCGGCCGCAGCGAAGAAGTCATCCTCGGCGGCCGCTTCGAAGACCGGCGGCGGCGGTAAAGGTTCCGCCGCTGCACCGAAAGCAAAGAAGACCGCCAAACCGCCGACGAAGAAACCTAAAGCTCCGAAACCCAAGAAGGCTGCATCGGCAGCGAAGTCTAAACCTGCGGCGAAGAAAGCTGCCGCTTCAAAGAAGTAAATCTCTCTGCGCGTGCGTGCGTGTATGTTGTGTAGTTAACCGCGTGAGCGTGTGTTGTTGTTATTATTACCGCATGCAGATGACGACGATGATGATGATTATGATATCAGGTCGCGTGTGTGTCTGCTGTATAATAATCATGATGATGATGATAGAGACAAGAAGTAAGAACGTCCATCCACCGAGAAACGCACGCCTCCGTAAACTCGGAGACAGAGGCACGTTAAAGATATATATATATTCAAACAGCCCTTTTCAGGGCTAACAATTATTCATTTAATACGAATCGATACCTATTCATTACAGTATTATAATATATCACTTGGTCATCGCATCACGCGTGATATATACTAAATAAAAAGAGGCTGTTTTACGGAGTGCAATAAAACAATTATATTATTTGAATATTATTTATTAATTGTAAACAAAAAAAAACTTACTGAACTAATTAAATTCTAGACAAGAGATAATAAAACAAAGGAACTCGAGAAAAAGTTTATATTTTTATAACAGTAAACAACAACATTTTTAACAAAACTATGACATTATTACCGTTAACAGTCATAGTCGACGAGTTTTTCTTTCTTTCTTATTTCAATAGATAATAATATATCACAAGTAATTACTCTAATGGCACCTACCTAAAAATAATTATAATAATAATTTGCTGCCGTCGATATGTATTTATACCATTTTAGATTTATCATTTCATTACTTTTTACTATAATACTATATTTCTAAATCTATATTAATCGTCCTCGTGACACCACCGTGTCTCTCTGCCTGTTCTATAATATCAATAAAATAATAATATCAATATCAAATTTCTTCGGACATTTCTACAATACGCACTCCCGCACACGCACACGCAAACAATGTTAATTTCGAATATTTATTCTCGGTCTACTTCTTCTTCTTCTCCTCACAAACACCGATGATCCGATCATAAATTATAATAATAATAATAATAATAATATAGTTTAGTTTTTTTTTTTTTTTTTGTTTTGTTTTTTTTTTCGATCACGACGCGCCTGCCGCCGCCTAAACGACCCGAACCGAACCGAACCGAACCGAGCCGAGCCTACCCGAGCAGGCATCGAGACCGCCCGACGCCCGACTCCCGAATCCCCTCCATCGACTGCATGCTAACGATTCGATTCGTCCGAGGTACGAGTGTTCTCTTATACGTAACCTGAATCGATTCTATGCTATTTATATGTAAAATGTCTCGATTGGTTTGGTTTTTTTTAAAACATAAAACGCACTCGCGACGCTCCGAGGCGTCTGCTGTTATTCTGTCGGTCGAGTTTTATACACTTAACGCGTGATCATGTCCGGACGTGGAAAAGGTGGAAAAGTAAAGGGAAAGGTCAAGTCTCGTTCGAACCGTGCCGGTCTCCAGTTCCCGGTCGGACGTATACATAGGCTTCTACGTAACGGTAATTATGCGGAACGCGTCGGCGCCGGTGCTCCGGTCTATTTGGCGGCTGTCATGGAGTATCTCGCCGCTGAAGTTCTCGAGTTGGCCGGCAACGCGGCGAGAGACAACAAGAAGACTAGGATCATACCGAGGCATCTACAGTTGGCGATCAGAAACGACGAGGAATTGAACAAACTCCTCTCCGGCGTCACTATCGCTCAGGGCGGCGTTCTGCCTAACATACAGGCGGTTCTGTTACCTAAGAAAACCGAGAAGAAGGCATAATGAAGAAACACACAGCAGAGATACATACACACATTTAATGCGTGTCGTCTGTGTATATGTATTTATTATATTATTTATATATATAATAAATATAAATCAAAATAATATAAAAGGCCCTTTTCAGGGCCACAAAATAATTTCATAAATATTGTTATATATTATATTATTTATTTCTAATCTTTAAAAACGCTGTTGCTAGCGTGTTACATACATACATAGAACAAAACACAAATAAAAAAAAAAAAAATTACAAATATTTTTATATTGTTATATTATTCGAATGTTGTCGTCCATTGTGTACACCCCGGTGTACGAGAGCTATCATAAAGTCATTTATTTTCTTCTACTCGAAGGTAATAAAATGTCGAGTGGCTACGCATAATTGTTATTGTTATTAGTTTATTATTTTATGTTATTACAAGAGAAGCAGGTGCAAGGTGCATAGTATACGATGCATAATTATCAACACCTATATGATATTATTAATTAACTTAAACTACTTTATTTAATAGATAAAAAAAAAAAAAAATATATATATATATATATATATATATATATATATATATATAACTTCTGATATTTCCGTTCGAATAACTGGCGTGCGTGTACGTATATGTATGTATACGTGTGTGCCCTGATGCACGACGATAGCTCGAATTACGATTGGTCCGAGGTAAACGCACGTCGATCTACTACTTGTCGAACTGGAAAGTCAACAGTATCGCTCATATCAGCAAGCAACCGCTAGTAGAATTACAGTGAATACTACTTCTTAAGCACGAATACCGTGCCGTAAACATAAAAAGTTTCGTGTTTGTTACGTTACAATACAGTATTAACAATGCCTCCGAAGACGAGCGGGAAGGCCGCCAAGAAATCTGGTAAAGCTCAAAAGAACATCTCTAAGACTGACAAGAAAAAGAAGAAGCACAAGAGGAAGGAGAGTTACGCCATCTACATCTATAAAGTGCTAAAACAAGTTCATCCGGACACCGGTATATCGAGCAAGGCTATGTCGATCATGAACTCTTTCGTGAACGATATATTCGAACGTATCGCAGCGGAGGCTTCTCGTCTGGCACACTACAACAAGCGTTCGACGATCACGTCGAGGGAGGTACAGACGTCCGTGAGACTCCTTCTCCCCGGTGAACTGGCGAAACACGCTGTCAGTGAGGGCACCAAGGCCGTCACGAAATACACGAGTTCAAAGTGAATCTCGTGAAAAGAATCGCGTCTCAGGAATAAGAAGATAAAATAAAAGGCCCTTTTCAGGGCCACAAGATTACTCCTCTCTTTGTATAAATCTACTGTTACACTACGGAGAATAACATCACACACACACACACACACACACACACACACACACACACTCACACATTATTCATTCACACGCATCTCTGCTGTGTAAGTTGAAGAGTATAAATTCTGTTATAATGAAATAAATAAATAAACAATTTTTACACATTTTTACATCACACATATTATTAATTAATTAACAATGAATACAAATATTATTACCAGCAAGAGAGAAATTAATAATCGTAGTCGCAATCTCTTGCGTTTTGTCGGTGTTGTTGTTGTTGTTATTACTGTAAAATAGAGAAATAAAACCACAGTTGAAACATTAAGTGTGTCACTGACGACTATTTAAATCTAAATACTCATCGTTCTTTCTATCGTTATAGATCTATATAAGCAATTATTATTTAAAACATTATAACATAAAGCATAATATTATAAAAAGCGAAATAGAATAACATAAATATATATATATATATATATATTTTTTTGTTATTATTACACATTGTTTTTTTTTTTTTTTTTTCGAAAGGACCTACACTGTTAGCCTTAGGGGCTTTTACAGCTTCACCTGAACTAGTGGGGCGAGCGCGGAAGGCGCTCAAACCCGCGGGGCAACTCGCACAAGGGTGTCACTAGTGACCGAACCTCGGCTTGGGCTGTTGCCGAATCGCGTATGAGAGAAAACGAACGCGGTACTATCTATTATGAGAGAACGTTATAGTAATAAGAAATAAAAGAATAAAAGACCACGGGCGGTCCCTCACAGAACCGTGTACGTACTGTGTGAGTGTGCACGAATGTGACATGCAGTGTAATGATGTGGGTTCAGTGAGTGTGGAGTGTCACTGTATCGCGCGAGCGGGTTAGCTCGAGGGCTCCATTCCGAAGGATCGACCTAGGCTCGAGCGTCCGCAGAAGGGGGCCGCGGCGGGTGTGCGGGAGCGAAGTTAACCGACCGCCCTCGGCGGCGAGGACGACGGTTTCGCGGTCTAGCGCGCGCGTATGCGCGATTCGGAATAGAGACGGACGGAAAAGACGCGGTATGTCGCGTGAATTTATCCGGCGGATCGAGGAAGATGTGACGAGGGCGGCGTTTGTATCCGCTATCGTTCGGGTTCGGATCGTATTTCACAGAATTCACTACTAGAGGATTCGGATGTGCCTCCGCTCTCTCGAAGTGAGTCTTGGTGAGGTCACGAATGTATGCCCTAATAGAGGGCATTTCGAGGTCTTTGTGCAGATCAACATCTCGTACGTACCAGGGGGCTCCGGTAATCGCACGCAGATATTTGTTCTGCAACACTTGCAGAGGTCTGAGAGTGGGTTTCGAGGCACGAGCAAAGGCTGGACAGCCGTATGTTAGGATCGGACGGATACATGTCTTGTATAAAGTAAGCTTACAGCTCAGTGACATTTTACTTTTCGAATTATAAAGAGGGCGAAGGTGGACTAAGGCTATAGTAGCTTTTCTTTTCACCCTCTTGATATGGGAGCTGAAAATGAGCTTCGAATCTAAATCGACACCTAAGTACCTGACCACTGAGGCCCAGGGAATATCTCTCGAATAAAGTTTGAGAGGAGCGTATGGAGGAATTCTACTTTTCCGAATAGGATCGAACATAACGGCGGCACTCTTTTCCGGGTTAAGTGCGATACACCATTTACTACACCAGTCGCCAAAAGTGACTACAGCTCTTTGGACATAACTGATGAGTTTGACGTGGTTCCTAAGACTACCGAATATGACTGTATCATCAGCGTAAAATCCGAACTGAATTCCTTTTTCGAGGGAGGGGATATCGCTGATGAACAGGTTAAAAAGCAGAGGCGCCAGGATAGAACCTTGGGGAACTCCCGCTCTTATCGGGTGTGGAGATGAGAGTGCTCCTTCTACTCGATAGCAGAAGGAGCGCTCGGAGAGATAATTGAGTAGTATCCGGACTAGATTGTCCGGAATTTCTGCTTGATTGAGCTTATATATAAGCCCCGAGTGCCAAACCTTATCGAATGCTTTGGCTACATCAAAGAAAATTGCAAGGGTGCGATATGGAGATTTTTTAAAACCAGGGATATTGAATTTAGAGAGGACGTGCTCCGTGAGGCGGAGTACTTGGTCCGTGCATGAGTGTCTGGCTCTAAAGCCAAACTGCGCATCAGGTAGGATCTTTTTGCTGGTTACAGCGGACTCGAGACGACTCAGAAGGAGTCTCTCATAGATTTTACCTAAAGTGTTTAGGAGGCTGATAGGTCTGTAACTATCAGGAGAATTTGACTCTTTCCCTGGTTTGTGAATACCTATGACATGTGCCCTTTTCCATACTGCTGGAAAATGACAATGTGACATGGCCGCATTGAAGATGCAGACCAGAAGAGCAATCAGCTGGTCAGGAAGACGTTTGAGGACTTCATTCCTGATGCCGTCTGGACCTGGCGATTTCCTTAGCTTGAGGCTTTTGATCACCGCCCGGACTTCGTCCGTTGAGATGGGATCCAGCGGAGCCGCAGGAGGAGATAACAGGAATGATTTTACTGAGGACTCGACCATGCTCATATGAATAGGGTCTGAGCCTTGATTTGGAGAACACTGCGCTTCTAGCGAGTCGGCGAGACATTCCGCCTTTTCGTCGCAGTCAAAAGCGGGAGGTATCCCGGGGCCTCTGCTTAGAGGGGGCATCGGAGTGTGATTGTTAGCCTTCAAGGCCTTAATGACCTTCCAGTAGGCAAGGTGAGTTGGTTCAAGCTCTCCTAAGAAAGCGTCCCACCTGCTGCTACGGATTTCGGCCATGCGAGCTTTCACCTCTCTCTGGAGGGCTCGAAGACGGGAGCGATTATCCTCAGAAGGATAAGAGGCATGCGCACGCATCGCCGCATTCTTTTCCGTGATCAAAGCCCGCATGTCGGGAGGGAGTATAAAACGGCGATCATTCGCCGCTTTCACCTCTTTCGAGGTCACCCTCACGGCAGATTGCAGGTGTTCAACCAGGGAATCGATCGCAAGGTCAGCATCCGCAGCGGACTCTACTACGTTCGGGATCTTATCCAGACTTGGTGACGAAGGGTTATCGATAAGATACCTGCGTAGCCTTGCGTAATCAGCCACTTGGACGGAGGAGGGGCCGGAATCATCGGGCTGACCTAACTGTAAAATGACCGGACGATGGTCTGAGAGAAGTTCGCTCACAACTCTTATGTCGCGAACAGGAAGTGCGATTCCCTTGAGGAGGGCTACATCTAGTACGGACGGGCGAGTGTTGCTTCGAATAGCGTAGTGAGTTGGCTCAGAGGGAGCTACTACATCGAAAGAAAGCTCACTCTCAAGCTCTGCAAGAATAGTACCATTTCGAGAAGTGTATGAACTATTATACATTTCGTGACCACTGTTAAGGTCGCCGGCGATAATCACTGAGCTACCTAGCGAAAATAGAGTAGCGAGATCCTTTTTCGTGAGGCGTTTACTCGGGCTTAAATAAGCGGAGACTATGTAAATCGAGGGATGTCCTGACATCCCTATCCTACAAATCGAGACTTCGATGTTATCGAGTTTAGGAGGATCTATTGGAGTACAATAGAGAGATTTTTTATAGTATATCATCGTACCTCCACCGCTGGTGTATGTACGATCATTTCTTACTATAGAGTAGTTTGCGATTCGCGGATCGCGTGTACTAGGTTTTAGAAATGTTTCTTGGATAAGAAACACATCCACCTGGTGGTCTTGAAGATACTTAGCCACCAGGTCGCGTTGGTTGCCAAAGGTAAATGCATTATAAAAGGATAAAGTCAAACCGCGGGGCTTGATTTTATCCATCTAACTATAGACTTCGTAAAATTAACAAAAAAAAAAAAACTAAAAAACTAAGTTTTTATTTGGAATTTGATTGATAGAAACATTGCAGTGAAGCTGCAACGTTTGGGAACGATGAGATAATTCCCATCTGTTTCAGCGGGTCCGAGGTGCGTTTAATCGCGTCGTTGAACGCGATGATTTCACTCAGACTGAGCTTCCTCAGGATTTGCTCGAGAGTGATAAAATTACCCCCTTGGAAAAGATCCTCCGGGAGCTTATGCTCCTGAGCTGGAGCGGAGGCCTTTTGCGGCTTAGATTTCTGGGCCCACGCCGTCTGAGGGACGCGTGCGGGCTTGGAGGGTTCAGGTGCATATGCACCAGAGGAGGTTTTAAGCTGAGGATACGCCTCAGCAGACATAAGCGGTGGGGGCTGGGGCCGGGGGGCCGCAGTGGGAGCCCGGCGAGTTGGTCTCGGGTGGCGCGGGCGCCTCGTACGAGGCGCACACTCACACCCGCGGTAATTGGCGGGGTGCCCTGCTTTTTTGCAGAGCACACAGCTGGGCGGAGCAGCTGTCTCAGGGGTGCGCGTGCACTCCTTGGTGGAATGGTCCCCTAGGCACTTAACGCACCGGGGGCGAAGGTGGCATCCGCTCGCTGAGTGACCATAATTTTGGCAGTTATGGCACTGCGATGGGATGTGAGATTTGCGGGGGGGCTCAACAGCGACCCCGGATAGTCCGCAGACGGACTTGAGGGAAAATATAGCTTTCCCTTCAGGTGTGCGGTCCAGGAGGACCGTGACCATATCGTATGGCCTTTTGGATTGCCTGTGATACATGCGGAAAACTTCCCGCACCGGGAATCCTTGAGCTCGCAGGGAAGCTGCGACCTCAGGAAGAGGGAATTCCTTGGGAACTCGCCTAATGACTACTCGAAGGAGGCGTTCCTCCTCGAGTGTATATGTGTAGTAGGGCTGTTTGGCGGCGGTGAGAAATTCCGTCAGTTTTCTATGCATTTCGGAATTTTGCACTTTAATTTGAATGCCCGCGAGGGTGCTTGTCGCGTGCGTGAAGTTAATGCTCCGTGAGTGAAGCTCAGCGGAGATTCGGGTCCAGGCGGATTTGTCCTGCATAATTACCGGCGGAGGAGCGCGTAGCTTCGGCTGAGCCTGGCCAGCCGAGCCCGAGGGGCCGGAAGCGTGGGCGCGAGTCGCGGGCGCGGGTGCGGCATGTGACGCGGGCGCTACGCGGGGCGCGGGAGCCTTTTTAGGGCGGCTCTCACCATCAGGGCTTAGATATACCCTACTGGAGTCAGATTCTGACTCCTGGGGAGATCGGAACGCGGAGATGGAGGGTGCGGGGGTGACTGCACGACTGCCCTCACCATCAGGGATGGCGTAGCGCTTTCCAGCACCCGAGTCAGAATCCGGGCGCTTTGTGCGTTTGCGCTTTGTGCGTCTAGCGCGAGATTGAACGACCTCGAAGTCGTTTTCAGTTAGCGTGCTCCCTTCGGAGCTGAGTTGATCGCCCTCCATGCTGATCGGGCTCGCGCACGATGCACGCGAGACCGGCCTTACGCATGGATGGCGATCGTTGCTGTCTTCCGGTGACAGCGGCGAGAACATATTGTTCAGCTGAATGGAGCACGCGGCGCCGGTCGGTGCTTCCGGCGCGCACGTGTTTGCTCGGGCTGGGAGTGGTCGTAGCGCGTACGACGACATTTTTTCAAAATCACCCCTAGTGGATGATGATGGCTTTGTGGTAGCGGACCTAACCGGAATCGTGGCAGGAGCAGAAGGCTCGACTGCCACGGTCGATTTCGTGGGCCCTTCCATGGCGCGCATCGAACTGTCCGATGCGTTTATATTGCGGGCTGGTTTTCTTATATGGGGTTGCATCGGGTGCAACTCCCTGTAAGCCCTATAGAGCTCCGGGTGTCCTTTGAGGAACTGGGACATACGCTCATATTCGAGCTCCCTATCTTTGGCTGCTAAAGCCATTTCGATGATGGATTGGAGAATGGATAAATAATAATATATATATATATATGTATATATATATTTATAAAAGTGAATAATAATAACGTACAGGGAAATTATATATATGTATGTAAAATGTTAAATATGGCTTGTGGATAAATAAATAAATAAATAAACCTCCCTACCTGAAGGGCAGGGGGGCGAGGAGGTAAATAAAAGAAAAACAAATAATTATATAATGATAACAATGAATATACTTAAAATTTAAAATTCCTATTGTTTAATATAACTATATATATATGTGATTATTAAATTATATTTTTGAATTTGCAAAGACCTCCCTGCCGGAAGGGCAGGGGGGCGCGGCTGGTGAGAGTTTTGACAAACAATCCCGGGTTTGTCAAAACAACATCGGATTATGTCCACTGCACGTGCAAAAATAAAATAAAAGAAAGACAAAAAGAACAATGAACAATATCTGGGGCCTGGCCCGTAATAAAAGGCTTAGGAAAATTAAAATTTTACCTTTTATGGCGGCCGGTGACCGGCGAAATTACAGTGGCGGCACTATAAACACTGCACTGATTCACAATAACTAACCAATATTTGGGAATTACACTAAACACCGAGACAATAAGAACTTTAACACAATACCCAAACAATATGGTTGGGATTTAACAGAATTAATTTCTGTACCGCGAACTGGCAGCAATAAACGGATTACTGCCGACGACACGAATAAAAATACAAAAGAACAAAGGGCGGCGCAGCAAGGCGCAGCGAACAAGAGAACAGCGAGAGCTTACGGACACGTCCGTTCGCAACCGCGTATCTGACTCGAATCTCTCTATTACACATTGTGTGTATATAGTGTATATATATGTAATGTGAGCGATAGGATAGGAGTGGGGGAAACGAAAAGTTATAAATATATGTTAACGATTTCAGCAGCCAGTGTAAGCTAGCAAGCGAGTAAGTAAGCAAGTTAAGCAGCAGCAACAATGGCGCGTACGAAACAGACCGCTCGTAAGTCGACCGGTGGTAAAGCTCCTCGTAAACAGCTCGCCACTAAAGCGGCCCGTAAGAGCGCACCCGCGACCGGCGGTGTCAAGAAACCGCATCGATACAGACCGGGAACGGTCGCTCTGCGTGAGATACGTCGTTACCAGAAGAGTACTGAGTTGCTGATAAGGAAGTTGCCATTCCAACGGCTCGTCCGTGAGATAGCTCAAGATTTCAAGACGGATCTCCGTTTCCAGAGTTCGGCCGTTATGGCCCTCCAGGAGGCGAGCGAGGCGTATCTCGTCGGTCTCTTCGAGGACACGAACCTTTGTGCGATTCACGCGAAACGTGTCACCATTATGCCGAAAGACATACAGCTGGCGCGCAGAATCCGTGGCGAGCGTGCGTAAAAAAGAGTTTCGTTCGTTTGATTAAATGAATGAATAATTATAAAATAGTGGTACCTAATAAACATAAACATAAAAATAATGAGTTATTAGGTATTATTATTTTATATTATTATTTCGTTTAAGAAAAGGCCCTTTTCAGGGCCACATATAATTCAATTGATAAATTGTATGAGTTAGTTGTTAAGTTGATTGATTGATTGATTAAATATTGTAGAATGTAGAAGTAAAGTAAAGTAAAGTAAAGTAAAGTAAAGTACAGTTAAGTTAAGTTAATAATGAAATTAAATATAATGTAATGAACTACCGTACGACTTACGAATGAATAATAGATGAATTAATAAAATAAATAAATAAAGATATAATATAATATAAGATAAGTGAGTTGAGATGGTCGCTGCAGTCGAGGTGTCGGTGCTGGGTTAGGTTAGGTTGGACTTATTATAATAGACAGCGCTCGACGACCGCGGTAGCGGTCGGCGAGCGCGCCTAAATTTCATCACGAGTTGGGAGTTCGGGTAATGAAAATGAAAATTCATTGAAAGAAGAATTGAGAGAGAAAAACTTCCTTCCTGGCCACCGAGACCGACTTCGGCGGTGTTTTATTACACTTTAAGTGCTTTATGGGAGGTAATTTACGAGCGAGCGACCGGGAACAATGGATTTTAAATTGCGGTAATAAAATAATAAAAATAAAAATTCTATGCACAAATATACTTTTACGTGAACGTGAAATTGCGAGATATAGAAAGAAGAAAGAGGTACAGTGTATTATGTAATCGATCGATTCCATTAATTAATTTAAACAAATAACTTAGTCCGGCTCCGTTAGAGTTTCGGTAATCATGCTCTAAGATGATACCAGACCAGACCAACATGCTGGAACTGCCTCGCCTCCCTCTCGATATATATATAACGGCGCACCCCCCCCGCTAAATTTTTAGTCTCGCCAGGGCCTCCGTTGAAACGAGTTCTGTTGGTAGCGCGCGCGCAATTTTTTTTTTGATTTTTATTTTACTCTAACGACGACTTCATCATGACCGGTCGCGGTAAAGGAGGCAAGGGACTCGGAAAAGGTGGAGCGAAGCGTCACAGGAAGGTCCTCCGTGATAACATCCAGGGTATCACGAAACCGGCTATCCGTCGTTTGGCTCGCAGAGGTGGCGTTAAACGTATCTCCGGTTTAATATACGAAGAGACACGAGGTGTTCTCAAGGTGTTCCTCGAGAACGTGATCCGTGACGCGGTAACTTACACCGAACACGCTAAAAGGAAGACCGTCACCGCCATGGACGTTGTCTACGCATTAAAACGTCAAGGACGTACCCTGTACGGGTTCGGTGGTTAAGCAGCACCGTCTGTTTATGAAACAATTTTAAATTTCAAAAGGCCCTTTTCAGGGCCACAAATGAATCGAACAAAGTCTTATTAGTTATAAATAAGTACAATAAATATCTACTAGTAAGATACTTAGTCTAAATTCGTAAATATACACATACATTAAAAAGTTCAAGGGATATTATTATTCTTCTTTTTTGCTCAATATTTAAAACATAAATAAAACAAACACACACACACAGAGACAGATCCGATTTTGTAGGAATATTTTAACTAGATGGAGTTACTTGTATCACTTAAATATAATTATGTATGTTTTATTTTCATTTTATATACATTCGATTGATTCAATAAACTACTAACTAAAGATTACTGTTCACGATTTAATTGACCGGTCCCGTCTCTCTATATCCGAGAGATGGGTATGGGTGTGCGCTTCTACGGTTGAAATAAAGAACGAAATGTTTAAGCATTCTTTATTTGTTCGATTCAGATTATGATATAATTAACATAACAACAGAAGCATAGAAAAGTACAATTCGAATATTTAGATAAAATAATATTAATTTTGAAGTACACGTATGATAAATAACAAACGACACTTTGCCTCGATGAAAAACTGTAACACACAGATCTCTTCCTTTCTTGATGATGTAGAGATGATAATAAACGGATGAATATAATACTTTTACCATTATTGTCTTTATAATTAGAGTAAACCGGCTTTAGGTGATTGAGGGACGATACCTGAAAGGAGTCGTATAATCTGCTTCTATGATGATGTGAAGAGAAGAAGCGAACTGAATCTTCGTCCGATCGACGTGCCGCCGGTGCGTGTGTTTTACGATGTTCATGTTTTCGTAACGTTATAACGATCGAAAATTACTATCGAGATCTTTATATTTAACCATATCGTAAGGTGATATAATTAGCTGTTCAACTGGTGAACGAATATGTTAAATATAACACTTTATAAAGAGAAAAATTACTTTTAAATCGTACACTGGCTCCGCTTGATACACATCGACCGAGATAAACGAAATTTACAACTGTACCGGTGATCGTTAAATACGAATGCAGGACACGAATAGTGAGTTTGATTCATGGTGAACGGATACTGTATTTAATCTACACCGATATAATATCAAAACTTGATATAAATCCCGGTTAATCGGAGCGGTGTTAGTGAAAACTCGAAACTCTTCTTACGGGAAATCGTCTCGCGTCTCAGAGGCTCTCCTTACGGTAACGCGTGCGTTATGTTCACCATCAGCGCCATCTGTGCGGAGGCTTTATCACGGACGTTATTTCTATTTTTGTGTTATAACTCTGTTCAGTCAGTAAGTGTGTCTTTAATTTCAATTAATTGATTTATTGATTAATAATGGCCGACACAGCGATCGCTACCGAGGCTCCGGCACCAGCTACTCCTACTGCGAAGAAACCTAAGGCTTCAGCGGCCGGCGGTACCGCAGCGTCAGCAGCCGGTGCAACTAAGAAACCGAAGGCGAAACCGGCTCACCCTAAAACATCGGTGATGGTGAATAACGCTATTAAGGAACTGAAAGAACGCAGCGGATCGTCTCTGCAAGCGATAAAGAAATACATAGCGGCCCATTATAAGGTCGACGCTGAAAAACTGGCACCGTTCATAAGGAAATACCTCAAGAGCGCCGTCGAGACGGGCGCTCTGATACAGACTAAGGGCACCGGCGCTTCCGGTTCTTTCAAGTTGGAGTCGAAATCATCAGCGTCGAAGAAACCGTCGGTAGCCGGAGGGAAATCTGGCGTCGGAGCCGGCACCGGCGGTAACAGGAAGGCGACTTCTGCTGGTAAAACCGGTGCCGCTCCGGGCGGTTCATCTTCGAAGAAGGCGGCTTCCGCGGCTGCCGGCGGCAGAGGGGCTGCCGGTAAGAAAGCTACCGCCGTCACCGGTTCTTCGCCGACGAAAACATCCGCCGGAGCGGCAAAACCATCGGCGGCGACTAAGGACAGGAAAGCTGCCGCCGCTAAAAAGAAACCGGCCGCAGCGAAGAAGTCATCCTCGGCGGCCGCTTCGAAGACCGGCGGCGGCGGTAAAGGTTCCGCCGCTGCACCGAAAGCAAAGAAGACCGCCAAACCGCCGACGAAGAAACCTAAAGCTCCGAAACCCAAGAAGGCTGCATCGGCAGCGAAGTCTAAACCTGCGGCGAAGAAAGCTGCCGCTTCAAAGAAGTAAATCTCTCTGCGCGTGCGTGCGTGTATGTTGTGTAGTTAACCGCGTGAGCGTGTGTTGTTGTTATTATTACCGCATGCAGATGACGACGATGATGATGATTATGATATCAGGTCGCGTGTGTGTCTGCTGTATAATAATCATGATGATGATGATAGAGACAAGAAGTAAGAACGTCCATCCACCGAGAAACGCACGCCTCCGTAAACTCGGAGACAGAGGCACGTTAAAGATATATATATATTCAAACAGCCCTTTTCAGGGCTAACAATTATTCATTTAATACGAATCGATACCTATTCATTACAGTATTATAATATATCACTTGGTCATCGCATCACGCGTGATATATACTAAATAAAAAGAGGCTGTTTTACGGAGTGCAATAAAACAATTATATTATTTGAATATTATTTATTAATTGTAAACAAAAAAAAACTTACTGAACTAATTAAATTCTAGACAAGAGATAATAAAACAAAGGAACTCGAGAAAAAGTTTATATTTTTATAACAGTAAACAACAACATTTTTAACAAAACTATGACATTATTACCGTTAACAGTCATAGTCGACGAGTTTTTCTTTCTTTCTTATTTCAATAGATAATAATATATCACAAGTAATTACTCTAATGGCACCTACCTAAAAATAATTATAATAATAATTTGCTGCCGTCGATATGTATTTATACCATTTTAGATTTATCATTTCATTACTTTTTACTATAATACTATATTTCTAAATCTATATTAATCGTCCTCGTGACACCACCGTGTCTCTCTGCCTGTTCTATAATATCAATAAAATAATAATATCAATATCAAATTTCTTCGGACATTTCTACAATACGCACTCCCGCACACGCACACGCAAACAATGTTAATTTCGAATATTTATTCTCGGTCTACTTCTTCTTCTTCTCCTCACAAACACCGATGATCCGATCATAAATTATAATAATAATAATAATAATAATATAGTTTAGTTTTTTTTTTTTTTTTTGTTTTGTTTTTTTTTTCGATCACGACGCGCCTGCCGCCGCCTAAACGACCCGAACCGAACCGAACCGAACCGAGCCGAGCCTACCCGAGCAGGCATCGAGACCGCCCGACGCCCGACTCCCGAATCCCCTCCATCGACTGCATGCTAACGATTCGATTCGTCCGAGGTACGAGTGTTCTCTTATACGTAACCTGAATCGATTCTATGCTATTTATATGTAAAATGTCTCGATTGGTTTGGTTTTTTTTAAAACATAAAACGCACTCGCGACGCTCCGAGGCGTCTGCTGTTATTCTGTCGGTCGAGTTTTATACACTTAACGCGTGATCATGTCCGGACGTGGAAAAGGTGGAAAAGTAAAGGGAAAGGTCAAGTCTCGTTCGAACCGTGCCGGTCTCCAGTTCCCGGTCGGACGTATACATAGGCTTCTACGTAACGGTAATTATGCGGAACGCGTCGGCGCCGGTGCTCCGGTCTATTTGGCGGCTGTCATGGAGTATCTCGCCGCTGAAGTTCTCGAGTTGGCCGGCAACGCGGCGAGAGACAACAAGAAGACTAGGATCATACCGAGGCATCTACAGTTGGCGATCAGAAACGACGAGGAATTGAACAAACTCCTCTCCGGCGTCACTATCGCTCAGGGCGGCGTTCTGCCTAACATACAGGCGGTTCTGTTACCTAAGAAAACCGAGAAGAAGGCATAATGAAGAAACACACAGCAGAGATACATACACACATTTAATGCGTGTCGTCTGTGTATATGTATTTATTATATTATTTATATATATAATAAATATAAATCAAAATAATATAAAAGGCCCTTTTCAGGGCCACAAAATAATTTCATAAATATTGTTATATATTATATTATTTATTTCTAATCTTTAAAAACGCTGTTGCTAGCGTGTTACATACATACATAGAACAAAACACAACACAAATAAAAAAAAAAAAAATTACAAATATTTTTATATTGTTATATTATTCGAATGTTGTCGTCCATTGTGTACACCCCGGTGTACGAGAGCTATCATAAAGTCATTTATTTTCTTCTACTCGAAGGTAATAAAATGTCGAGTGGCTACGCATAATTGTTATTGTTATTAGTTTATTATTTTATGTTATTACAAGAGAAGCAGGTGCAAGGTGCATAGTATACGATGCATAATTATCAACACCTATATGATATTATTAATTAACTTAAACTACTTTATTTAATAGATAAAAAAAAAAAAAAATATATATATATATATATATATATATATATATATATATATAACTTCTGATATTTCCGTTCGAATAACTGGCGTGCGTGTACGTATATGTATGTATACGTGTGTGCCCTGATGCACGACGATAGCTCGAATTACGATTGGTCCGAGGTAAACGCACGTCGATCTACTACTTGTCGAACTGGAAAGTCAACAGTATCGCTCATATCAGCAAGCAACCGCTAGTAGAATTACAGTGAATACTACTTCTTAAGCACGAATACCGTGCCGTAAACATAAAAAGTTTCGTGTTTGTTACGTTACAATACAGTATTAACAATGCCTCCGAAGACGAGCGGGAAGGCCGCCAAGAAATCTGGTAAAGCTCAAAAGAACATCTCTAAGACTGACAAGAAAAAGAAGAAGCACAAGAGGAAGGAGAGTTACGCCATCTACATCTATAAAGTGCTAAAACAAAAGTTCATCCGGACACCGGTATATCGAGCAAGGCTATGTCGATCATGAACTCTTTCGTGAACGATATATTCGAACGTATCGCAGCGGAGGCTTCTCGTCTGGCACACTACAACAAGCGTTCGACGATCACGTCGAGGGAGGTACAGACGTCCGTGAGACTCCTTCTCCCCGGTGAACTGGCGAAACACGCTGTCAGTGAGGGCACCAAGGCCGTCACGAAATACACGAGTTCAAAGTGAATCTCGTGAAAAGAATCGCGTCTCAGGAATAAGAAGATAAAATAAAAGGCCCTTTTCAGGGCCACAAGATTACTCCTCTCTTTGTATAAATCTACTGTTACACTACGGAGAATAACATCACACACACACACACACACACACACACACACACACACACTCACACATTATTCATTCACACGCATCTCTGCTGTGTAAGTTGAAGAGTATAAATTCTGTTATAATGAAATAAATAAATAAACAATTTTTACACATTTTTACATCACACATATTATTAATTAATTAACAATGAATACAAATATTATTACCAGCAAGAGAGAAATTAATAATCGTAGTCGCAATCTCTTGCGTTTTGTCGGTGTTGTTGTTGTTGTTATTACTGTAAAATAGAGAAATAAAACCACAGTTGAAACATTAAGTGTGTCACTGACGACTATTTAAATCTAAATACTCATCGTTCTTTCTATCGTTATAGATCTATATAAGCAATTATTATTTAAAACATTATAACATAAAGCATAATATTATAAAAAGCGAAATAGAATAACATAAATATATATATATATATATATATTTTTTTGTTATTATTACACATTGTGTGTATATAGTGTATATATATGTAATGTGAGCGATAGGATAGGAGTGGGGGAAACGAAAAGTTATAAATATATGTTAACGATTTCAGCAGCCAGTGTAAGCTAGCAAGCGAGTAAGTAAGCAAGTTAAGCAGCAGCAACAATGGCGCGTACGAAACAGACCGCTCGTAAGTCGACCGGTGGTAAAGCTCCTCGTAAACAGCTCGCCACTAAAGCGGCCCGTAAGAGCGCACCCGCGACCGGCGGTGTCAAGAAACCGCATCGATACAGACCGGGAACGGTCGCTCTGCGTGAGATACGTCGTTACCAGAAGAGTACTGAGTTGCTGATAAGGAAGTTGCCATTCCAACGGCTCGTCCGTGAGATAGCTCAAGATTTCAAGACGGATCTCCGTTTCCAGAGTTCGGCCGTTATGGCCCTCCAGGAGGCGAGCGAGGCGTATCTCGTCGGTCTCTTCGAGGACACGAACCTTTGTGCGATTCACGCGAAACGTGTCACCATTATGCCGAAAGACATACAGCTGGCGCGCAGAATCCGTGGCGAGCGTGCGTAAAAAAGAGTTTCGTTCGTTTGATTAAATGAATGAATAATTATAAAATAGTGGTACCTAATAAACATAAACATAAAAATAATGAGTTATTAGGTATTATTATTTTATATTATTATTTCGTTTAAGAAAAGGCCCTTTTCAGGGCCACATATAATTCAATTGATAAATTGTATGAGTTAGTTGTTAAGTTGATTGATTGATTGATTAAATATTGTAGAATGTAGAAGTAAAGTAAAGTAAAGTAAAGTAAAGTAAAGTACAGTTAAGTTAAGTTAATAATGAAATTAAATATAATGTAATGAACTACCGTACGACTTACGAATGAATAATAGATGAATTAATAAAATAAATAAATAAAGATATAATATAATATAAGATAAGTGAGTTGAGATGGTCGCTGCAGTCGAGGTGTCGGTGCTGGGTTAGGTTAGGTTGGACTTATTATAATAGACAGCGCTCGACGACCGCGGTAGCGGTCGGCGAGCGCGCCTAAATTTCATCACGAGTTGGGAGTTCGGGTAATGAAAATGAAAATTCATTGAAAGAAGAATTGAGAGAGAAAAACTTCCTTCCTGGCCACCGAGACCGACTTCGGCGGTGTTTTATTACACTTTAAGTGCTTTATGGGAGGTAATTTACGAGCGAGCGACCGGGAACAATGGATTTTAAATTGCGGTAATAAAATAATAAAAATAAAAATTCTATGCACAAATATACTTTTACGTGAACGTGAAATTGCGAGATATAGAAAGAAGAAAGAGGTACAGTGTATTATGTAATCGATCGATTCCATTAATTAATTTAAACAAATAACTTAGTCCGGCTCCGTTAGAGTTTCGGTAATCATGCTCTAAGATGATACCAGACCAGACCAACATGCTGGAACTGCCTCGCCTCCCTCTCGATATATATATAACGGCGCACCCCCCCCGCTAAATTTTTAGTCTCGCCAGGGCCTCCGTTGAAACGAGTTCTGTTGGTAGCGCGCGCGCAATTTTTTTTTTGATTTTTATTTTACTCTAACGACGACTTCATCATGACCGGTCGCGGTAAAGGAGGCAAGGGACTCGGAAAAGGTGGAGCGAAGCGTCACAGGAAGGTCCTCCGTGATAACATCCAGGGTATCACGAAACCGGCTATCCGTCGTTTGGCTCGCAGAGGTGGCGTTAAACGTATCTCCGGTTTAATATACGAAGAGACACGAGGTGTTCTCAAGGTGTTCCTCGAGAACGTGATCCGTGACGCGGTAACTTACACCGAACACGCTAAAAGGAAGACCGTCACCGCCATGGACGTTGTCTACGCATTAAAACGTCAAGGACGTACCCTGTACGGGTTCGGTGGTTAAGCAGCACCGTCTGTTTATGAAACAATTTTAAATTTCAAAAGGCCCTTTTCAGGGCCACAAATGAATCGAACAAAGTCTTATTAGTTATAAATAAGTACAATAAATATCTACTAGTAAGATACTTAGTCTAAATTCGTAAATATACACATACATTAAAAAGTTCAAGGGATATTATTATTCTTCTTTTTTGCTCAATATTTAAAACATAAATAAAACAAACACACACACACAGAGACAGATCCGATTTTGTAGGAATATTTTAACTAGATGGAGTTACTTGTATCACTTAAATATAATTATGTATGTTTTATTTTCATTTTATATACATTCGATTGATTCAATAAACTACTAACTAAAGATTACTGTTCACGATTTAATTGACCGGTCCCGTCTCTCTATATCCGAGAGATGGGTATGGGTGTGCGCTTCTACGGTTGAAATAAAGAACGAAATGTTTAAGCATTCTTTATTTGTTCGATTCAGATTATGATATAATTAACATAACAACAGAAGCATAGAAAAGTACAATTCGAATATTTAGATAAAATAATATTAATTTTGAAGTACACGTATGATAAATAACAAACGACACTTTGCCTCGATGAAAAACTGTAACACACAGATCTCTTCCTTTCTTGATGATGTAGAGATGATAATAAACGGATGAATATAATACTTTTACCATTATTGTCTTTATAATTAGAGTAAACCGGCTTTAGGTGATTGAGGGACGATACCTGAAAGGAGTCGTATAATCTGCTTCTATGATGATGTGAAGAGAAGAAGCGAACTGAATCTTCGTCCGATCGACGTGCCGCCGGTGCGTGTGTTTTACGATGTTCATGTTTTCGTAACGTTATAACGATCGAAAATTACTATCGAGATCTTTATATTTAACCATATCGTAAGGTGATATAATTAGCTGTTCAACTGGTGAACGAATATGTTAAATATAACACTTTATAAAGAGAAAAATTACTTTTAAATCGTACACTGGCTCCGCTTGATACACATCGACCGAGATAAACGAAATTTACAACTGTACCGGTGATCGTTAAATACGAATGCAGGACACGAATAGTGAGTTTGATTCATGGTGAACGGATACTGTATTTAATCTACACCGATATAATATCAAAACTTGATATAAATCCCGGTTAATCGGAGCGGTGTTAGTGAAAACTCGAAACTCTTCTTACGGGAAATCGTCTCGCGTCTCAGAGGCTCTCCTTACGGTAACGCGTGCGTTATGTTCACCATCAGCGCCATCTGTGCGGAGGCTTTATCACGGACGTTATTTCTATTTTTGTGTTATAACTCTGTTCAGTCAGTAAGTGTGTCTTTAATTTCAAT
>JAZHAC010000086.1:0-182341 GCA_039707435.1 Actias luna | reverse complement strand
AACCTAACCTAACCTAACCTAACCTAACCTAACCTAACCTAACCTAGACCTAACCTAACCTAACCTAACCTAACCTAACCTAACCTAACCTAACCTAACCTAACCTAACCTAACCTAACCTAACCTAACCTAACCTAACCTAACCTAACCTAACCTAACCTAACCTAACCTAACCTAACCTAACCTAACCTAACCTAACCTAACCTAACCTAACCTAACCTAACCTAACCTAACCTAACCTAACCTAACCTAACCTAACCTAACCTAACCTAACCTAACCTAACCTAACCTAACCTAACCTAACCTAACCTAACCTAACCTAACCTAACCTAACCTAACCTAACCTAACCTAACCTAACCTAACCTAACCTAACCTAACCTAACCTAACCTAACCTAACCTAACCTAACCTAACCTAACCTAACCTAACCTAACCTAACCTAACCTAACCTAACCTAACCTAACCTAACCTAACCTAACCTAACCTAACCTAACCTAACCTAACCTAACCTAACCTAACCTAACCTAACCTAACCTAACCTAACCTAACCTAACCTAACCTAACCTAACCTAACCTAACCTAACCTAACCTAACCTAACCTAACCTAACCTAACCTAACCTAACCTAACCTAACCTAACCTAACCTAACCTAACCTAACCTAACCTAACCTAACCTAACCTAACCTAACCTAACCTAACCTAACCTAACCTAACCTAACCTAACCTAACCTAACCTAACCTAACCTAACCTAACCTAACCTAACCTAACCTAACCTAACCTAACCTAACCTAACCTAACCTAACCTAACCTAACCTAACCTAACCTAACCTAACCTAACCTAACCTAACCTAACCTAACCTAACCTAACCTAACCTAACCTAACCTAACCTAACCTAACCTAACCTAACCTAACCTAACCTAACCTAACCTAACCTAACCTAACCTAACCTAACCTAACCTAACCTAACCTAACCTAACCTAACCTAACCTAACCTAACCTAACCTAACCTAACCTAACCTAACCTAACCTAACCTAACCTAACCTAACCTAACCTAACCTAACCTAACCTAACCTAACCTAACCTAACCTAACCTAACCTAACCTAACCTAACCTAACCTAACCTAACCTAACCTAACCTAACCTAACCTAACCTAACCTAACCTAACCTAACCTAACCTAACCTAACCTAACCTAACCTAACCTAACCTAACCTAACCTAACCTAACCTAACCTAACCTAACCTAACCTAACCTAACCTAACCTAACCTAACCTAACCTAACCTAACCTAACCTAACCTAACCTAACCTAACCTAACCTAACCTAACCTAACCTAACCTAACCTAACCTAACCTAACCTAACCTAACCTAACCTAACCTAACCTAACCTAACCTAACCTAACCTAACCTAACCTAACCTAACCTAACCTAACCTAACCTAACCTAACCTAACCTAACCTAACCTAACCTAACCTAACCTAACCTAACCTAACCTAACCTAACCTAACCTAACCTAACCTAACCTAACCTAACCTAACCTAACCTAACCTAACCTAACCTAACCTAACCTAACCTAACCTAACCTAACCTAACCTAACCTAACCTAACCTAACCTAACCTAACCTAACCTAACCTAACCTAACCTAACCTAACCTAACCTAACCTAACCTAACCTAACCTAACCTAACCTAACCTAACCTAACCTAACCTAACCTAACCTAACCTAACCTAACCTAACCTAACCTAACCTAACCTAACCTAACCTAACCTAACCTAACCTAACCTAACCTAACCTAACCTAACCTAACCTAACCTAACCTAACCTAACCTAACCTAACCTAACCTAACCTAACCTAACCTAACCTAACCTAACCTAACCTAACCTAACCTAACCTAACCTAACCTAACCTAACCTAACCTAACCTAACCTAACCTAACCTAACCTAACCTAACCTAACCTAACCTAACCTAACCTAACCTAACCTAACCTAACCTAACCTAACCTAACCTAACCTAACCTAACCTAACCTAACCTAACCTAACCTAACCTAACCTAACCTAACCTAACCTAACCTAACCTAACCTAACCTAACCTAACCTAACCTAACCTAACCTAACCTAACCTAACCTAACCTAACCTAACCTAACCTAACCTAACCTAACCTAACCTAACCTAACCTAACCTAACCTAACCTAACCTAACCTAACCTAACCTAACCTAACCTAACCTAACCTAACCTAACCTAACCTAACCTAACCTAACCTAACCTAACCTAACCTAACCTAACCTAACCTAACCTAACCTAACCTAACCTAACCTAACCTAACCTAACCTAACCTAACCTAACCTAACCTAACCTAACCTAACCTAACCTAACCTAACCTAACCTAACCTAACCTAACCTAACCTAACCTAACCTAACCTAACCTAACCTAACCTAACCTAACCTAACCTAACCTAACCTAACCTAACCTAACCTAACCTAACCTAACCTAACCTAACCTAACCTAACCTAACCTAACCTAACCTAACCTAACCTAACCTAACCTAACCTAACCTAACCTAACCTAACCTAACCTAACCTAACCTAACCTAACCTAACCTAACCTAACCTAACCTAACCTAACCTAACCTAACCTAACCTAACCTAACCTAACCTAACCTAACCTAACCTAACCTAACCTAACCTAACCTAACCTAACCTAACCTAACCTAACCTAACCTAACCTAACCTAACCTAACCTAACCTAACCTAACCTAACCTAACCTAACCTAACCTAACCTAACCTAACCTAACCTAACCTAACCTAACCTAACCTAACCTAACCTAACCTAACCTAACCTAACCTAACCTAACCTAACCTAACCTAACCTAACCTAACCTAACCTAACCTAACCTAACCTAACCTAACCTAACCTAACCTAACCTAACCTAACCTAACCTAACCTAACCTAACCTAACCTAACCTAACCTAACCTAACCTAACCTAACCTAACCTAACCTAACCTAACCTAACCTAACCTAACCTAACCTAACCTAACCTAACCTAACCTAACCTAACCTAACCTAACCTAACCTAACCTAACCTAACCTAACCTAACCTAACCTAACCTAACCTAACCTAACCTAACCTAACCTAACCTAACCTAACCTAACCTAACCTAACCTAACCTAACCTAACCTAACCTAACCTAACCTAACCTAACCTAACCTAACCTAACCTAACCTAACCTAACCTAACCTAACCTAACCTAACCTAACCTAACCTAACCTAACCTAACCTAACCTAACCTAACCTAACCTAACCTAACCTAACCTAACCTAACCTAACCTAACCTAACCTAACCTTTTTTTTTTTTTTTTTTATTTTTTAATACCCGGCCGCGCGGGGGCGCAACCGGGTTATGCCGGACTCCTACCGGCTAAAAACCCCCCGGTACTCCCGCATCGTCTTCAGGGAGGGGAACTGGGAAAACCGGCTTAGCCTTAACTTCCAGTCCCCCGCCGACGATCGCCCGCCCTCATGGCGGGCCCTTCACGCCCCCCCCCTACAGGGAGGGGCCGCGGGAATGACTGTGAGTACCCAGTCATTCCCGCCCGGCGAGGTGGTGGATAGTTCAAGTGCGGGAGAAGGCGCCCCCGCGCCTATCCCCCGCTATCCACCACCAGGGGGTGGGAAACGGCGATCGTACGCACGCCGCCTCCCTCCCCCTCTCCGCCTGCGGAGCGGCGCCGCGAGAGGATCGTCTTCCCGCGCCCGCTCCGCCGCCTCCTTCTGCGACATCACTTCTTCGCACAAGGAGGCGAAAGCCGCCCAGGACTCCTCACTCTGCAGCATGGATTTGACTACGCTGGGGAGTGAGAGGTCCTGCCCAACCACCGCCGTCAGATCGCGGCGCTGCTCGGACCAGGCCGGGCACACTTCCAGTGTGTGCCGTGCCGTGTCCTCCGCAGCGCCGCAGTCGTGGCACGCTGGGGTTTCCTCCCTCCGTATTCGGTGCAGGTGGGATCCGAAACATCCATGTCCGGACAACACCTGCACCTGACGGAACGAGAGGAAACCGTGGGACCGACCAAGCCAGTCCTGCAGGACCGGCCCGATCGCGTCCAACGTCCAGCGGCCGAAGACGGCGGTGGCGAGGTCCGCTGTCCAATGGTGGACGACGGCTTCCTTCGCCTCGCGGCGAACGGCCTCCCTTTCTTCCGCGGCGGGGTGCTCATCGAGAGCCCTCCGCCGCGCCGTCCACTCGTACACCCTGGCGAGCACCCACGCCTCGAGCTCCCAAGGCGGGGTGCCAGCCAGGGCGCACGCCGCCGCGAGGCCCACCGAGCGGTAGGCTCTCGCCACCCGCTGGGCTATGGCCCTTTGGGGCCTCCGTAGGGCGGTGGCGTTTTCCCTCCGGTGGAGGGAGTCCGCCCAGATGGGGGCCCCGTAAAGGGCCATACTCTTCAGGATGCCGGCATATAAATGCCGGCATCTCGCCCTCGGCCCCCCCAGATTTGGAAGGAGCCATGCGAGGGCGCCCGCCGTTTTTAGCAGGCGGCGCGACAGCCCGCTGAAATGCGGGCCGAAGCGCCACCTGCTGTCGAGCACAAGGCCCAGATACTTCATCTGGGCCTTGACCTCGACCCTGACGCCCTGGACCACGATGTGGGCGTCAGGGGGGGTGCGCTGCCGAGGCCCGTGAAAGAACACGGCCTCGGTCTTGCCCAGCGCCACCTCCAATCCTAGGCGGCGGATCCTTTCTGCGACCAAGGATCCGCCCGCCGAGGCCAGACTGGCCGCCTCCCTGTAGTCCCTCCCCCGGGCTGTGAGGAGAGTGTCATCTGCATAGCATATGACACTCGTGCCACGGAGGAGGGCGCCCCGTAGGAGCCAGTCGAATCCGATGTTCCACAGGAGGGGTCCGAGCACGGACCCCTGTGGAACACCGGACTCTGCGCCGTACCGCCTCATCCTGGCCTCGCTGTCGACGAGGAGGACCACCCGGTCCTCCAAGTAGTCGGCCAGGAGTCGACGCAGGTACGGAGGCACCCCGTGATACCGGAGTGCCTCCAAAATGGTCGAGTGGGGGACGGAGTTAAAGGCGTTGGCTATGTCGAATGACACAGCCAAAACCCCGTCCCCCGCCTCGACGGCCTCCCGCACCTGGCCCTTGAGTAGGGCCAGCGCGTCGATTGTCGAACGCCCCCTTCGAAAGCCGAATTGGGCGTTCGACAAATCCGGTCCCACCCTCTGCAGGTGGCCGTTCAGCCGGGCGGCGACGACCCCCTCGAACAACTTACCGACCTCATCAAGCAGAACGATGGGTCGGTATGCCGAGGGGGAGTCCACGGGGCGACCCTGCTTTTGGAGGAGGCAAAGCTGCCCCTCCTTCCACAGTTTCGGGAACCTCCCAGTCGTGAGACACGAACTGAAGAGGTCCCGAAACCTTCCCTCCATTTTGGGGGCGGCGATGGCCACCACCCGTGCGGGAACACCGTCCGGTCCAGGGGCCGTCTTCTTCGCGCGGAGGCGTAAAATCCCCGCGCGAAACTCCTCGGCCGTAACCGGCGGTATCTCCTCTTCGGGCGGCGCCGCCCCCCGCGGCGGGTCCATTGCTGGTGGGGTGAAGTGGGTCCTGGGCGGGAACAGGGACCGGACCACCCCATCCAGTAATGTCGGCTCGAGGGTCTCCGTTAGGGGGGGACCGAAGGGGCGCAGTTTGTTGCGCGCCGCCTTGTACGGCCTCCCGTAGGGGTCCCTATCGAGACCCTCGAGCATCTCGGCTCGCGCCGCATCGTCGGCAGCGCGTATCGCCGACTTGAGGACCGCCTTCGCCTCAACATACGCGGCGTAGAGGCGGTCCTCGTTCGCCGCGTCTCGCGCGCTGCGCCGCCGACTCCGCGTGTAGGCCCGCCTGGCCGCCACGCAGGCGGCCCGGAGCCCCGCCAGCTCCTCGGACCACCAATACACGGCCCGACGGGGGGCCGGACGGCGGGACCGAGGCATGCTAAAGTCGCATACCTCGGTCAGGGACCCTCTCAGCGCCGCCGCCGCGGCGTCCACGTCCAGGACTTCGGCTCGGGGCGTGAGCCAGTCCTGGAGGAACGCCGCCTCCTCAGCCGCCTCCCTGTCTAGGCGGGTGAGAGCCCATCGAGGGAAAGGGGACTGGCCCGAGCGGGCCATCCCCCTAGGGCTCTGGGTGGAGACATCGAACCGCACGTAGCGGTGGTCCGACATGGTCTCCACCATCTCCACCCGCCAGTCCACGACGCGGGCGGCAAGCAAGGGAGTGGCGAACGACACGTCCACCACGGACCCTCCCTGCTGCCGCACACACGTGTGGACTGTCCCTCTGTTCAGGAGGGACAGACCGGTCGAGGCCGCCCAAAACTCCACGGCGCGGCCCCGGATGTTGCAGGAGGCGGCTGGGTTGCCCCATGCCCCCGACTTGGCGTTCAGGTCGCCCAGGACGACGACCTGACGCGGCGCTGCCCGCCCGACCACTGCCGTGAGGACTTCGAGAAAGTTCTCGAAGTCCGACAGAGGCCGGTTTGGGGAGAAATAGACCCCCACCAAGGCCATTTCTCCCCCCCACGCGGCGGCCACGTAACCCGGTCCCCTCTCTAAGAGCGAGAGGGGAGGGGAGGCCGTGGAGGACCGCGGCACTAGTGCCACCAAGCCGTCCGAGTCACCCAGCCAACTGCCGGGGACCGAGTACGGCTCGGCGACCACCGCCACGTCCACCAACCACTCAGCCATGGACTGCATGAGCAGGTCCTGGGCTGCTCTGCAGTGGTTGGTGTTCGCCTGGAGGATGCGATGTCGGCCCCTATCCATTAATCGGACATCGCACCCCCCTTCTCCACGGCCGCCGAGGGCCCTGCGACAGGGCTGGCGGTGGCAGCGACAGGCAGGGTCCGTGCCTGCGCTTTGCCCTTCTTAAGGGGAGGATTGCAGCTCCTCCCCTTCATCACGTGGCCCGCCGGGCGGCCACTGGCAGCGCACACCGCGCAGTGCGGCTTGGCGGCCTTACAGGACGCGGACTTGTGCCCGTCCTTCCCGCAGCGGTAACAACTGTCCGTCCTGTCGACCTTGGACGGACAGAGGGCCCGAGTGTGCCCGACCCCGAAGCACTTGAAGCAGCGCAGAGGCTGGTCTTCAAGTGCTCGGACTGCCCCCGAGCTGAAGCCAACGGCAAGATGGCCCTTGGCGAGGACAGCTTTGGCGGCGACGACTGGGCACTCAACACGAACTGTGCCCATGCCACCGCGGCCGGGCCTCATAGCTCCGGTCTTTACCGCTGCGGCGTCGCAGCCCCCTATTGCTGCGACCGCCGCTGCTACCTCCTCTTTGGTGACTGAATCGTCGAGATCAGTCACCTCCAAGGTGGTAGCCTTGACGGGCCTGGCCACCTTGGCCGCATCCGCAATGACCTCTTGCAACTTGGTTGCAAAGAGGTCAGCGTTGGCGCTGCCCTGTGCCCCGGAGAACTCGAAGAGCCGAGCTCCGGCTTGGGTTCGGCGGCACGTAACTTTACCGATCCCAAGTTTTTCGGGATCGGCGTTGGTACGCGCCCGCATCATGACGGACGCGTACGTTTCCCCGCGCTCCTAACCTAACCTAACCTAACCTAACCTAACCTAACCTAACCTAACCTAACCTAACCTAACCTAACCTAACCTAACCTAACCTAACCTAACCTAACCTAACCTAACCTAACCTAACCTAACCTAACCTAACCTAACCTAACCTAACCTAACCTAACCTAACCTAACCTAACCTAACCTAACCTAACCTAACCTAACCTAACCTAACCTAACCTAACCTAACCTAACCTAACCTAACCTAACCTAACCTAACCTAACCTAACCTAACCTAACCTAACCTAACCTAACCTAACCTAACCTAACCTAACCTAACCTAACCTAACCTAACCTAACCTAACCTAACCTAACCTAACCTAACCTAACCTAACCTAACCTAACCTAACCTAACCTAACCTAACCTAACCTAACCTAACCTAACCTAACCTAACCTAACCTAACCTAACCTAACCTAACCTAACCTAACCTAACCTAACCTAACCTAACCTAACCTAACCTAACCTAACCTAACCAGCACTACTGCTCGCTGGTTTGCTTCCCTTAGACATCAGGATAAGGGAAAACGAATCACTCTATAAGACCAAGAAAGGGTTCGTGAAGCCAGTGGCAGATAGAGAGATAGAAACTCTAGCGCCATTTACAACGACGCCTCATCCAGCTAAACATATTATGCGGCAGTTCATCTGCCTGGAAGATCAGCAAACAGTAGCAGAGGAGACTGATAACAAAACCTGCTACTATACAGACGGTAGTAAACTGGAAGATAAGGTGGGTGCCGCTATCTCCATATGGAGAGGAACGTTGGAGATCGGCAACCACAAGTTAAAACTACCGTCTTATTGCACCGTCTACCAGGCAGAACTGCTAGCCATAAGTAAGGCTGTGGAGCTGGCAGCAGATCGAAGGGACGCGCAAGTCGCTATTATCAGTGACTCAAGGTCTGCCCTGGAGACTATCATAAACAACTCAACCTTGCACCCACTGGCAATTAAAACCAGAGCCAGCCTGGAGAGAGCAAACAGGCAAAATATCCAAATTAGTCTGTACTGGATTAAAGCTCATGCAGGGTTGGAAGGTAACGAAAGGGCAGACCAACTAGCTAAAATAGCGGCTCTACAAATGAAGACCAAACCGCATTATGAAAAATGTCCTATCTCATTTGCAAAAAGAGAAATTAGGCTTCGCTCCATAAAGGAATGGGATATGAGATACAAGAACAGCACAGTCGCCAAAAACACTAAGATCTTCTTCCCTGACGCCGTCAACTCCCACAAAACAATAACAGCAATAGATTTAGATAACCTCACTACACAGTTTCTAACAGGACACGGTGGGTTCAGTGCCTACCTGTATAAATTTAAGAAAAAAGAAAGTCCGTCATGCATATGTTCACCAGACATGCAGGAAACGTCTGTACATCTACTGTTTGACTGTTCAGTGTACGGGAAAGAAAAATATGAGCTGGAACAAGAAATCGACATGGGCGTCACACAAGATAATGCAAAAATTATTATGGAAGATAAGGAGAAAAGAAGGAAATTTATAGAATTTGCCAAAGAAATTATAAGGAAAACGAAAAACAAAAATAAATGAACAAAAACAAATTGATTGATTCGAAAAGAAAAATGAATATTCATAAGAATTTAAAATTAAAGAAATAAATATAGAGTAGATTATAATTAGACATTTAAGACAAGTTTATAATTTTAGAATAGATAATATTTAAGAATAGATTATAAGTATAGATTAGATAATAGATAAGATTACATTATAATTAGAATATATAAGTTAAGTAAATGCTTGTAATAACTTTAAAGTTGTAAGATCTCTGATTATGTTAGAGGAAAGTACGAATAAAAAAAAAAAAAAAAAAAAAAAAAAAAAAAAACCTAACCTAACCTAACCTAACCTAACCTAACCTAACCTAACCTAACCTAACCTAACCTAACCTAACCTAACCTAACCTAACCTAACCTAACCTAACCTAACCTAACCTAACCTAACCTAACCTAACCTAACCTAACCTAACCTAACCTAACCTAACCTAACCTAACCTAACCTAACCTAACCTAACCTAACCTAACCTAACCTAACCTAACCTAACCTAACCTAACCTAACCTAACCTAACCTAACCTAACCTAACCTAACCTAACCTAACCTAACCTAACCTAACCTAACCTAACCTAACCTAACCTAACCTAACCTAACCTAACCTAACCTAACCTAACCTAACCTAACCTAACCTAACCTAACCTAACCTAACCTAACCTAACCTAACCTAACCTAACCTAACCTAACCTAACCTAACCTAACCTAACCTAACCTAACCTAACCTAACCTAACCTAACCTAACCTAACCTAACCTAACCTAACCGTCGAAAATTTTCAGTTATAATTCGTTAAATTGTGGTCTTGTCTGGTCTAAATATATAGTTGTTATACATTTTCGGAATCCTCTTCACTTGCCGCTTCATTCTGCATACCAGGTTCCACCACCTTCGGTACTGGTTTCTCAGGTTTTCCTGGAATTTAGCTGTTTTTATACATAAATATTATAACATCGCTATACATCTCGATACTTTTAGTAAATACTTAGTTTCTGGTATTTCTGGTCTGGGCTTGATCTCCTGCTCGCGTTCCACCAGCTGGTTCCCGGTGCAGCATCATACCTGTAACAGAAAATTAAATTAGTACATACATTTTATTTATAACAGTTTTCCGACCTTATCTTCAAAGTCTTCCACTACTGATCTTCAGCTTTCTCATCACATCGATAGTCCTCGGCGCCCCGAGTCTAACGATACCACATACACCCATCTTTGTTGCTCCAACTCTTCGGTATTCAGTCAATTCAGTATAACTACCTAAACTACAGCTACCTAGTTGCGAACGGTCGAAAACAGGGGTTTCTCTGTCTGCCCCTCTTTGTACGTCCGGCTACTATATAGTGTCAGGAAAATTTTTGGAAATTTCATCCAAAAAACGTGTATTTTTCATTAAAAAGTAATAATAATAATAATCGGAAAATAACTTTTTGTATATCCAACCACCATACACATAGTGGTTCTGTATCGCTGGCTCTCGGTCTCCCGAATCCAACGATACCAAACACGACCTACTTTGGTTCAAAACTCTAGCTTAAAATCCAAAAAGTAATATATATACCTACTTCCAATTTTTGATAATAAAAATAAACGCATAAATTTTTCATACTAATTACCCAAACCGAGGTGTAGTGGTAAGTGCAATCTTTCCATACATTGTCGAAAATTTTCAGTTATTATTCGTTAAATTGTGGTCTTGTCTGGTCTAAATATATAGTTGTTATACATTTTCGGAATCCTCTTCACTTGCCGCTTCATTCTGCATACCAGGTTCCACCACCTTCGGTACTGGTTTCTCAGGTTTTCCTGGAATTTAGCTGTTTTTATACATAAATATTATAACATCGCTATACATCTCGATACTTTTAGTAAATACTTAGTTTCTGGTATTTCTGGTCTGGGCTTGATCTCCTGCTCGCGTTCCACCAGCTGGTTCCCGGTGCAGCATCATACCTGTAACAGAAAATTAAATTAGTACATACATTTTATTTATAACAGTTTTCCGACCTTATCTTCAAAGTCTTCCACTACTGATCTTCAGCTTTCTCATCACATCGATAGTCCTCGGCGCCCCGAGTCTAACGATACCACATACACCCATCTTTGTTGCTCCAACTCTTCGGTATTCAGTCAATTCAGTATAACTACCTAAACTACAGCTACCTAGTTGCGAACGGTCGAAAACAGGGGTTTCTCTGTCTGCCCCTCTTTGTACGTCCGGCTACTATATAGTGTCAGGAAAATTTTTGGAAATTTCATCCAAAAAACGTGTATTTTTCATTAACAAGTAATAATAATAATAATCGGAAAATAACTTTTTGTATATCCAACCACCATACACATAGTGGTTCTGTATCGCTGGCTCTCGGTCTCCCGAATCCAACGATACCAAACACGACCTACTTTGGTTCAAAACTCTAGCTTAAAATCCAAAAAGTAATATATATACCTACTTCCAATTTTTGATAATAAAAATAAACGCATAAATTTTTCATACTAATTACCCAAACCGAGGTGTAGTGGTAAGTGCAATCTTTCCATACATTGTCGAAAATTTTCAGTTATTATTCGTTGTGGTCTTGTCTGGTCTAAATATATAGTTGTTATACATTTTCGGAATCCTCTTCACTTGCCGCTTCATTCTGCATACCAGGTTCCACCACCTTCGGTACTGGTTTCTCAGGTTTTCCTGGAATTTAGCTGTTTTTATACATAAATATTATAACATCGCTATACATCTCGATACTTTTAGTAAATACTTAGTTTCTGGTATTTCTGGTCTGGGCTTGATCTCCTGCTCGCGTTCCACCAGCTGGTTCCCGGTGCAGCATCATACCTGTAACAGAAAATTAAATTAGTACATACATTTTATTTATAACAGTTTTCCGACCTTATCTTCAAAGTCTTCCACTACTGATCTTCAGCTTTCTCATCACATCGATAGTCCTCGGCGCCCCGAGTCTAACGATACCACATACACCCATCTTTGTTGCTCCAACTCTTCGGTATTCAGTCAATTCAGTATAACTACCTAAACTACAGCTACCTAGTTGCGAACGGTCGAAAACAGGGGTTTCTCTGTCTGCCCCTCTTTGTACGTCCGGCTACTATATAGTGTCAGGAAAATTTTTGGAAATTTCATCCAAAAAACGTGTATTTTTCATTAACAAGTAATAATAATAATAATCGGAAAATAACTTTTTGTATATCCAACCACCATACACATAGTGGTTCTGTATCGCTGGCTCTCGGTCTCCCGAATCCAACGATACCAAACACGACCTACTTTGGTTCAAAACTCTAGCTTAAAATCCAAAAAGTAATATATATACCTACTTCCAATTTTTGATAATAAAAATAAACGCATAAATTTTTCATACTAATTACCCAAACCGAGGTGTAGTGGTAAGTGCAATCTTTCCATACATTGTCGAAAATTTTCAGTTATTATTCGTTAAATTGTGGTCTTGTCTGGTCTAAATATATAGTTGTTATACATTTTCGGAATCCTCTTCACTTGCCGCTTCATTCTGCATACCAGGTTCCACCACCTTCGGTACTGGTTTCTCAGGTTTTCCTGGAATTTAGCTGTTTTTATACATAAATATTATAACATCGCTATACATCTCGATACTTTTAGTAAATACTTAGTTTCTGGTATTTCTGGTCTGGGCTTGATCTCCTGCTCGCGTTCCACCAGCTGGTTCCCGGTGCAGCATCATACCTGTAACAGAAAATTAAATTAGTACATACATTTTATTTATAACAGTTTTCCGACCTTATCTTCAAAGTCTTCCACTACTGATCTTCAGCTTTCTCATCACATCGATAGTCCTCGGCGCCCCGAGTCTAACGATACCACATACACCCATCTTTGTTGCTCCAACTCTTCGGTATTCAGTCAATTCAGTATAACTACCTAAACTACAGCTACCTAGTTGCGAACGGTCGAAAACAGGGGTTTCTCTGTCTGCCCCTCTTTGTACGTCCGGCTACTATATAGTGTCAGGAAAATTTTTGGAAATTTCATCCAAAAAACGTGTATTTTTCATTAACAAGTAATAATAATAATAATCGGAAAATAACTTTTTGTATATCCAACCACCATACACATAGTGGTTCTGTATCGCTGGCTCTCGGTCTCCCGAATCCAACGATACCAAACACGACCTACTTTGGTTCAAAACTCTAGCTTAAAATCCAAAAAGTAATATATATACCTACTTCCAATTTTTGATAATAAAAATAAACGCATAAATTTTTCATACTAATTACCCAAACCGAGGTGTAGTGGTAAGTGCAATCTTTCCATACATTGTCGAAAAGTTTCAGTTATTATTCGTTAAATTGTGGTCTTGTCTGGTCTAAATATATAGTTGTTATACATTTTCGGAATCCTCTTCACTTGCCGCTTCATTCTGCATACCAGGTTCCACCACCTTCGGTACTGGTTTCTCAGGTTTTCCTGGAATTTAGCTGTTTTTATACATAAATATTATAACATCGCTATACATCTCGATACTTTTAGTAAATACTTAGTTTCTGGTATTTCTGGTCTGGGCTTGATCTCCTGCTCGCGTTCCACCAGCTGGTTCCCGGTGCAGCATCATACCTGTAACAGAAAATTAAATTAGTACATACATTTTATTTATAACAGTTTTCCGACCTTATCTTCAAAGTCTTCCACTACTGATCTTCAGCTTTCTCATCACATCGATAGTCCTCGGCGCCCCGAGTCTAACGATACCACATACACCCATCTTTGTTGCTCCAACTCTTCGGTATTCAGTCAATTCAGTATAACTACCTAAACTACAGCTACCTAGTTGCGAACGGTCGAAAACAGGGGTTTCTCTGTCTGCCCCTCTTTGTACGTCCGGCTACTATATAGTGTCAGGAAAATTTTTGGAAATTTCATCCAAAAAACGTGTATTTTTCATTAAAAAGTAATAATAATAATAATCGGAAAATAACTTTTTGTATATCCAACCACCATACACATAGTGGTTCTGTATCGCTGGCTCTCGGTCTCCCGAATCCAACGATACCAAACACGACCTACTTTGGTTCAAAACTCTAGCTTAAAATCCAAAAAGTAATATATATACCTACTTCCAATTTTTGATAATAAAAATAAACGCATAAATTTTTCATACTAATTACCCAAACCGAGGTGTAGTGGTAAGTGCAATCTTTCCATACATTGTCGAAAATTTTCAGTTATTATTCGTTAAATTGTGGTCTTGTCTGGTCTAAATATATAGTTGTTATACATTTTCGGAATCCTCTTCACTTGCCGCTTCATTCTGCATACCAGGTTCCACCACCTTCGGTACTGGTTTCTCAGGTTTTCCTGGAATTTAGCTGTTTTTATACATAAATATTATAACATCGCTATACATCTCGATACTTTTAGTAAATACTTAGTTTCTGGTATTTCTGGTCTGGGCTTGATCTCCTGCTCTCTCCTGCTCGCGTTCCACCAGCTGGTTCCCGGTGCAGCATCATACCTGTAACAGAAAATTAAATTAGTACATACATTTTATTTATAACAGTTTTCCGACCTTATCTTCAAAGTCTTCCACTACTGATCTTCAGCTTTCTCATCACATCGATAGTCCTCGGCGCCCCGAGTCTAACGATACCACATACACCCATCTTTGTTGCTCCAACTCTTCGGTATTCAGTCAATTCAGTATAACTACCTAAACTACAGCTACCTAGTTGCGAACGGTCGAAAACAGGGGTTTCTCTGTCTGCCCCTCTTTGTACGTCCGGCTACTATATAGTGTCAGGAAAATTTTTGGAAATTTCATCCAAAAAACGTGTATTTTTCATTAAAAAGTAATAATAATAATAATCGGAAAATAACTTTTTGTATATCCAACCACCATACACATAGTGGTTCTGTATCGCTGGCTCTCGGTCTCCCGAATCCAACGATACCAAACACGACCTACTTTGGTTCAAAACTCTAGCTTAAAATCCAAAAAGTAATATATATACCTACTTCCAATTTTTGATAATAAAAATAAACGCATAAATTTTTCATACTAACTAGCTGACCCGGCCACGCGTTGCTGTGGCTAAAGTTTTTGTTATATTACATTATAGTAAATCTAAGAGGAACAATAAGAGAACATCAGTCACGGAGTCCACTATGCTTTTTCACACAGATGGTATTTGTAAAAAAATATGGTGATCTCCTTATTTGACTTTCTACTACTATAACCCTTTAGTACAATGAAATTATTTACGAACAAAGACGAAAATGTTGATGTTCGTATACAAATTCACTGGATTGAGATTTGAAGGGGAAGTACGTTGAACACAATTAATTAAAATGTTCTTACACTTGATATTAAGCAGAAATCAATAGGTACAAAATAAAAATTTATCAGATTTATTATTTCCATTTAATTTTATAACAAATATAAGTATATTACAGTATAATACAGTAAATAACATGTGACGCTTAAACTCATGAATGAGGTAGGCAAGGCAGACAGTCTTAAACTTTTAAACATTAATATCTATTTTTTTGAATTATAAATACTTTCAATTTCAATTTAATTTAACACCAATCGGTGCACAATGTTTTTGGTTAACCTGTCTTTAGCTAACACAAATAGATTCGACGGTTTCCCAACACGTGAACACGCAACATATAGTTGCCCATAAGAAAAGCATGGATTTTCCAAATCTAAACCACAAATGGACATTGACCTTGAGATTTATTTATAGACATGGCGAAAGCTTAACGAATTGGAAACTGTAGCCTTTTGAAGGGTATGGTAGAATCTGATGGTATCATCGGAATACGTGGCAGCAGGACCACTTTTCCTTTAAACTTCCCAGCCAAAATGGTTGCTTCAAGAATGTTTCCGGTGATCTTTTTGATGACCAAACGCGTACCGTTACATAATTGAGGTCGATTCAAATTACGGAGGAGAATAATAGGGGAACCAATCTTTAATCGAAGATTATGTGGTGGCATTCCAGGGATATCTAATGAATTTAAAAATTCAATCGGAAAATTTACACTTTCATTTCTAAGTAACACGTGGCCGGCTATGCTAACACCAAAAATTTAAAAAGTGGAAATAATTGAATTATACGGTATTTCGTTCACTACAAAATAAATTTAATTAATTTTATAGCGTCAATAACACGTGGTAATTATGCTGTTAAAATGTAGCTTATATGACCCGTTCGTAGATTTACCATAGCAGCGCCATCTATTGATTACTTACTCAACCCAGTCGAAAGGTATCGACATCTGTTAGAATCATTTGGATTTAACAGATAATTGTGACTGTCAAATAATAACAGACAAATAATTAGCAATAAATTAAAATTGCGACTATAATTTGAGATTTAAACTATCCTATCTCTCAAGTTGGATCGAACTGCACATGGTGTGCGAATTTTATTATAATCGGTTAAGTGGTTTAGGAGTCCATTGAGGACAAACATTGTGACACGAGATTTATATATATTAAGATTACCCAAACCGAGGTGTAGTGGTAAGTGCAATCTTTCCATACATTGTCGAAAATTTTCAGTTATTATTCGTTAAATTGTGGTCTTGTCTGGTCTAAATATATAGTTGTTATACATTTTCGGAATCCTCTTCACTTGCCGCTTCATTCTGCATACCAGGTTCCACCACCTTCGGTACTGGTTTCTCAGGTTTTCCTGGAATTTAGCTGTTTTTATACATAAATATTATAACATCGCTATACATCTCGATACTTTTAGTAAATACTTAGTTTCTGGTATTTCTGGTCTGGGCTTGATCTCCTGCTCGCGTTCCACCAGCTGGTTCCCGGTGCAGCATCATACCTGTAACAGAAAATTAAATTAGTACATACATTTTATTTATAACAGTTTTCCGACCTTATCTTCAAAGTCTTCCACTACTGATCTTCAGCTTTCTCATCACATCGATAGTCCTCGGCGCCCCGAGTCTAACGATACCACATACACCCATCTTTGTTGCTCCAACTCTTCGGTATTCAGTCAATTCAGTATAACTACCTAAACTACAGCTACCTAGTTGCGAACGGTCGAAAACAGGGGTTTCTCTGTCTGCCCCTCTTTGTACGTCCGGCTACTATATAGTGTCAGGAAAATTTTTGGAAATTTCATCCAAAAAACGTGTATTTTTCATTAACAAGTAATAATAATAATAATCGGAAAATAACTTTTTGTATATCCAACCACCATACACATAGTGGTTCTGTATCGCTGGCTCTCGGTCTCCCGAATCCAACGATACCAAACACGACCTACTTTGGTTCAAAACTCTAGCTTAAAATCCAAAAAGTAATATATATACCTACTTCCAATTTTTGATAATAAAAATAAACGCATAAATTTTTCATACTAATTACCCAAACCGAGGTGTAGTGGTAAGTGCAATCTTTCCATACATTGTCGAAAATTTTCAGTTATTATTCGTTAAATTGTGGTCTTGTCTGGTCTAAATATATAGTTGTTATACATTTTCGGAATCCTCTTCACTTGCCGCTTCATTCTGCATACCAGGTTCCACCACCTTCGGTACTGGTTTCTCAGGTTTTCCTGGAATTTAGCTGTTTTTATACATAAATATTATAACATCGCTATACATCTCGATACTTTTAGTAAATACTTAGTTTCTGGTATTTCTGGTCTGGGCTTGATCTCCTGCTCGCGTTCCACCAGCTGGTTCCCGGTGCAGCATCATACCTGTAACAGAAAATTAAATTAGTACATACATTTTATTTATAACAGTTTTCCGACCTTATCTTCAAAGTCTTCCACTACTGATCTTCAGCTTTCTCATCACATCGATAGTCCTCGGCGCCCCGAGTCTAACGATACCACATACACCCATCTTTGTTGCTCCAACTCTTCGGTATTCAGTCAATTCAGTATAACTACCTAAACTACAGCTACCTAGTTGCGAACGGTCGAAAACAGGGGTTTCTCTGTCTGCCCCTCTTTGTACGTCCGGCTACTATATAGTGTCAGGAAAATTTTTGGAAATTTCATCCAAAAAACGTGTATTTTTCATTAAAAAGTAATAATAATAATAATCGGAAAATAACTTTTTGTATATCCAACCACCATACACATAGTGGTTCTGTATCGCTGGCTCTCGGTCTCCCGAATCCAACGATACCAAACACGACCTACTTTGGTTCAAAACTCTAGCTTAAAATCCAAAAAGTAATATATATACCTACTTCCAATTTTTGATAATAAAAATAAACGCATAAATTTTTCATACTAATTACCCAAACCGAGGTGTAGTGGTAAGTGCAATCTTTCCATACATTGTCGAAAATTTTCAGTTATTATTCGTTAAATTGTGGTCTTGTCTGGTCTAAATATATAGTTGTTATACATTTTCGGAATCCTCTTCACTTGCCGCTTCATTCTGCATACCAGGTTCCACCACCTTCGGTACTGGTTTCTCAGGTTTTCCTGGAATTTAGCTGTTTTTATACATAAATATTATAACATCGCTATACATCTCGATACTTTTAGTAAATACTTAGTTTCTGGTATTTCTGGTCTGGGCTTGATCTCCTGCTCGCGTTCCACCAGCTGGTTCCCGGTGCAGCATCATACCTGTAACAGAAAATTAAATTAGTACATACATTTTATTTATAACAGTTTTCCGACCTTATCTTCAAAGTCTTCCACTACTGATCTTCAGCTTTCTCATCACATCGATAGTCCTCGGCGCCCCGAGTCTAACGATACCACATACACCCATCTTTGTTGCTCCAACTCTTCGGTATTCAGTCAATTCAGTATAACTACCTAAACTACAGCTACCTAGTTGCGAACGGTCGAAAACAGGGGTTTCTCTGTCTGCCCCTCTTTGTACGTCCGGCTACTATATAGTGTCAGGAAAATTTTTGGAAATTTCATCCAAAAAACGTGTATTTTTCATTAAAAAGTAATAATAATAATAATCGGAAAATAACTTTTTGTATATCCAACCACCATACACATAGTGGTTCTGTATCGCTGGCTCTCGGTCTCCCGAATCCAACGATACCAAACACGACCTACTTTGGTTCAAAACTCTAGCTTAAAATCCAAAAAGTAATATATATACCTACTTCCAATTTTTGATAATAAAAATAAACGCATAAATTTTTCATACTAATTACCCAAACCGAGGTGTAGTGGTAAGTGCAATCTTTCCATACATTGTCGAAAATTTTCAGTTATTATTCGTTAAATTGTGGTCTTGTCTGGTCTAAATATATAGTTGTTATACATTTTCGGAATCCTCTTCACTTGCCGCTTCATTCTGCATACCAGGTTCCACCACCTTCGGTACTGGTTTCTCAGGTTTTCCTGGAATTTAGCTGTTTTTATACATAAATATTATAACATCGCTATACATCTCGATACTTTTAGTAAATACTTAGTTTCTGGTATTTCTGGTCTGGGCTTGATCTCCTGCTCGCGTTCCACCAGCTGGTTCCCGGTGCAGCATCATACCTGTAACAGAAAATTAAATTAGTACATACATTTTATTTATAACAGTTTTCCGACCTTATCTTCAAAGTCTTCCACTACTGATCTTCAGCTTTCTCATCACATCGATAGTCCTCGGCGCCCCGAGTCTAACGATACCACATACACCCATCTTTGTTGCTCCAACTCTTCGGTATTCAGTCAATTCAGTATAACTACCTAAACTACAGCTACCTAGTTGCGAACGGTCGAAAACAGGGGTTTCTCTGTCTGCCCCTCTTTGTACGTCCGGCTACTATATAGTGTCAGGAAAATTTTTGGAAATTTCATCCAAAAAACGTGTATTTTTCATTAACAAGTAATAATAATAATAATCGGAAAATAACTTTTTGTATATCCAACCACCATACACATAGTGGTTCTGTATCGCTGGCTCTCGGTCTCCCGAATCCAACGATACCAAACACGACCTACTTTGGTTCAAAACTCTAGCTTAAAATCCAAAAAGTAATATATATACCTACTTCCAATTTTTGATAATAAAAATAAACGCATAAATTTTTCATACTAATTACCCAAACCGAGGTGTAGTGGTAAGTGCAATCTTTCCATACATTGTCGAAAATTTTCAGTTATTATTCGTTAAATTGTGGTCTTGTCTGGTCTAAATATATAGTTGTTATACATTTTCGGAATCCTCTTCACTTGCCGCTTCATTCTGCATACCAGGTTCCACCACCTTCGGTACTGGTTTCTCAGGTTTTCCTGGAATTTAGCTGTTTTTATACATAAATATTATAACATCGCTATACATCTCGATACTTTTAGTATATACTTAGTTTCTGGTATTTCTGGTCTGGGCTTGATCTCCTGCTCGCGTTCCACCAGCTGGTTCCCGGTGCAGCATCATACCTGTAACAGAAAATTAAATTAGTACATACATTTTATTTATAACAGTTTTCCGACCTTATCTTCAAAGTCTTCCACTACTGATCTTCAGCTTTCTCATCACATCGATAGTCCTCGGCGCCCCGAGTCTAACGATACCACATACACCCATCTTTGTTGCTCCAACTCTTCGGTATTCAGTCAATTCAGTATAACTACCTAAACTACAGCTACCTAGTTGCGAACGGTCGAAAACAGGGGTTTCTCTGTCTGCCCCTCTTTGTACGTCCGGCTACTATATAGTGTCAGGAAAATTTTTGGAAATTTCATCCAAAAAACGTGTATTTTTCATTAACAAGTAATAATAATAATAATCGGAAAATAACTTTTTGTATATCCAACCACCATACACATAGTGGTTCTGTATCGCTGGCTCTCGGTCTCCCGAATCCAACGATACCAAACACGACCTACTTTGGTTCAAAACTCTAGCTTAAAATCCAAAAAGTAATATATATACCTACTTCCAATTTTTGATAATAAAAATAAACGCATAAATTTTTCATACTAATTACCCAAACCGAGGTGTAGTGGTAAGTGCAATCTTTCCATACATTGTCGAAAAGTTTCAGTTATTATTCGTTAAATTGTGGTCTTGTCTGGTCTAAATATATAGTTGTTATACATTTTCGGAATCCTCTTCACTTGCCGCTTCATTCTGCATACCAGGTTCCACCACCTTCGGTACTGGTTTCTCAGGTTTTCCTGGAATTTAGCTGTTTTTATACATAAATATTATAACATCGCTATACATCTCGATACTTTTAGTATATACTTAGTTTCTGGTATTTCTGGTCTGGGCTTGATCTCCTGCTCGCGTTCCACCAGCTAGTTCCCGGTGCAGCATCATACCTGTAACAGAAAATTAAATTAGTACATACATTTTATTTATAACAGTTTTCCGACCTTATCTTCAAAGTCTTCCACTACTGATCTTCAGCTTTCTCATCACATCGATAGTCCTCGGCGCCCCGAGTCTAACGATACCACATACACCCATCTTTGTTGCTCCAACTCTTCGGTATTCAGTCAATTCAGTATAACTACCTAAACTACAGCTACCTAGTTGCGAACGGTCGAAAACAGGGGTTTCTCTGTCTGCCCCTCTTTGTACGTCCGGCTACTATATAGTGTCAGGAAAATTTTTGGAAATTTCATCCAAAAAACGTGTATTTTTCATTAAAAAGTAATAATAATAATAATCGGAAAATAACTTTTTGTATATCCAACCACCATACACATAGTGGTTCTGTATCGCTGGCTCTCGGTCTCCCGAATCCAACGATACCAAACACGACCTACTTTGGTTCAAAACTCTAGCTTAAAATCCAAAAAGTAATATATATACCTACTTCCAATTTTTGATAATAAAAATAAACGCATAAATTTTTCATACTAATTACCCAAACCGAGGTGTAGTGGTAAGTGCAATCTTTCCATACATTGTCGAAAATTTTCAGTTATTATTCGTTAAATTGTGGTCTTGTCTGGTCTAAATATATAGTTGTTATACATTTTCGGAATCCTCTTCACTTGCCGCTTCATTCTGCATACCAGGTTCCACCACCTTCGGTACTGGTTTCTCAGGTTTTCCTGGAATTTAGCTGTTTTTATACATAAATATTATAACATCGCTATACATCTCGATACTTTTAGTAAATACTTAGTTTCTGGTATTTCTGGTCTGGGCTTGATCTCCTGCTCGCGTTCCACCAGCTGGTTCCCGGTGCAGCATCATACCTGTAACAGAAAATTAAATTAGTACATACATTTTATTTATAACAGTTTTCCGACCTTATCTTCAAAGTCTTCCACTACTGATCTTCAGCTTTCTCATCACATCGATAGTCCTCGGCGCCCCGAGTCTAACGATACCACATACACCCATCTTTGTTGCTCCAACTCTTCGGTATTCAGTCAATTCAGTATAACTACCTAAACTACAGCTACCTAGTTGCGAACGGTCGAAAACAGGGGTTTCTCTGTCTGCCCCTCTTTGTACGTCCGGCTACTATATAGTGTCAGGAAAATTTTTGGAAATTTCATCCAAAAAACGTGTATTTTTCATTAAAAAGTAATAATAATAATAATCGGAAAATAACTTTTTGTATATCCAACCACCATACACATAGTGGTTCTGTATCGCTGGCTCTCGGTCTCCCGAATCCAACGATACCAAACACGACCTACTTTGGTTCAAAACTCTAGCTTAAAATCCAAAAAGTAATATATATACCTACTTCCAATTTTTGATAATAAAAATAAACGCATAAATTTTTCATACTAATTACCCAAACCGAGGTGTAGTGGTAAGTGCAATCTTTCCATACATTGTCGAAAATTTTCAGTTATTATTCGTTAAATTGTGGTCTTGTCTGGTCTAAATATATAGTTGTTATACATTTTCGGAATCCTCTTCACTTGCCGCTTCATTCTGCATACCAGGTTCCACCACCTTCGGTACTGGTTTCTCAGGTTTTCCTGGAATTTAGCTGTTTTTATACATAAATATTATAACATCGCTATACATCTCGATACTTTTAGTAAATACTTAGTTTCTGGTATTTCTGGTCTGGGCTTGATCTCCTGCTCGCGTTCCACCAGCTGGTTCCCGGTGCAGCATCATACCTGTAACAGAAAATTAAATTAGTACATACATTTTATTTATAACAGTTTTCCGACCTTATCTTCAAAGTCTTCCACTACTGATCTTCAGCTTTCTCATCACATCGATAGTCCTCGGCGCCCCGAGTCTAACGATACCACATACACCCATCTTTGTTGCTCCAACTCTTCGGTATTCAGTCAATTCAGTATAACTACCTAAACTACAGCTACCTAGTTGCGAACGGTCGAAAACAGGGGTTTCTCTGTCTGCCCCTCTTTGTACGTCCGGCTACTATATAGTGTCAGGAAAATTTTTGGAAATTTCATCCAAAAAACGTGTATTTTTCATTAACAAGTAATAATAATAATAATCGGAAAATAACTTTTTGTATATCCAACCACCATACACATAGTGGTTCTGTATCGCTGGCTCTCGGTCTCCCGAATCCAACGATACCAAACACGACCTACTTTGGTTCAAAACTCTAGCTTAAAATCCAAAAAGTAATATATATACCTACTTCCAATTTTTGATAATAAAAATAAACGCATAAATTTTTCATACTAATTACCCAAACCGAGGTGTAGTGGTAAGTGCAATCTTTCCATACATTGTCGAAAAGTTTCAGTTATTATTCGTTAAATTGTGGTCTTGTCTGGTCTAAATATATAGTTGTTATACATTTTCGGAATCCTCTTCACTTGCCGCTTCATTCTGCATACCAGGTTCCACCACCTTCGGTACTGGTTTCTCAGGTTTTCCTGGAATTTAGCTGTTTTTATACATAAATATTATAACATCGCTATACATCTCGATACTTTTAGTATATACTTAGTTTCTGGTATTTCTGGTCTGGGCTTGATCTCCTGCTCGCGTTCCACCAGCTAGTTCCCGGTGCAGCATCATACCTGTAACAGAAAATTAAATTAGTACATACATTTTATTTATAACAGTTTTCCGACCTTATCTTCAAAGTCTTCCACTACTGATCTTCAGCTTTCTCATCACATCGATAGTCCTCGGCGCCCCGAGTCTAACGATACCACATACACCCATCTTTGTTGCTCCAACTCTTCGGTATTCAGTCAATTCAGTATAACTACCTAAACTACAGCTACCTAGTTGCGAACGGTCGAAAACAGGGGTTTCTCTGTCTGCCCCTCTTTGTACGTCCGGCTACTATATAGTGTCAGGAAAATTTTTGGAAATTTCATCCAAAAAACGTGTATTTTTCATTAAAAAGTAATAATAATAATAATCGGAAAATAACTTTTTGTATATCCAACCACCATACACATAGTGGTTCTGTATCGCTGGCTCTCGGTCTCCCGAATCCAACGATACCAAACACGACCTACTTTGGTTCAAAACTCTAGCTTAAAATCCAAAAAGTAATATATATACCTACTTCCAATTTTTGATAATAAAAATAAACGCATAAATTTTTCATACTAATTACCCAAACCGAGGTGTAGTGGTAAGTGCAATCTTTCCATACATTGTCGAAAATTTTCAGTTATTATTCGTTAAATTGTGGTCTTGTCTGGTCTAAATATATAGTTGTTATACATTTTCGGAATCCTCTTCACTTGCCGCTTCATTCTGCATACCAGGTTCCACCACCTTCGGTACTGGTTTCTCAGGTTTTCCTGGAATTTAGCTGTTTTTATACATAAATATTATAACATCGCTATACATCTCGATACTTTTAGTAAATACTTAGTTTCTGGTATTTCTGGTCTGGGCTTGATCTCCTGCTCGCGTTCCACCAGCTGGTTCCCGGTGCAGCATCATACCTGTAACAGAAAATTAAATTAGTACATACATTTTATTTATAACAGTTTTCCGACCTTATCTTCAAAGTCTTCCACTACTGATCTTCAGCTTTCTCATCACATCGATAGTCCTCGGCGCCCCGAGTCTAACGATACCACATACACCCATCTTTGTTGCTCCAACTCTTCGGTATTCAGTCAATTCAGTATAACTACCTAAACTACAGCTACCTAGTTGCGAACGGTCGAAAACAGGGGTTTCTCTGTCTGCCCCTCTTTGTACGTCCGGCTACTATATAGTGTCAGGAAAATTTTTGGAAATTTCATCCAAAAAACGTGTATTTTTCATTAACAAGTAATAATAATAATAATCGGAAAATAACTTTTTGTATATCCAACCACCATACACATAGTGGTTCTGTATCGCTGGCTCTCGGTCTCCCGAATCCAACGATACCAAACACGACCTACTTTGGTTCAAAACTCTAGCTTAAAATCCAAAAAGTAATATATATACCTACTTCCAATTTTTGATAATAAAAATAAACGCATAAATTTTTCATACTAATTACCCAAACCGAGGTGTAGTGGTAAGTGCAATCTTTCCATACATTGTCGAAAAGTTTCAGTTATTATTCGTTAAATTGTGGTCTTGTCTGGTCTAAATATATAGTTGTTATACATTTTCGGAATCCTCTTCACTTGCCGCTTCATTCTGCATACCAGGTTCCACCACCTTCGGTACTGGTTTCTCAGGTTTTCCTGGAATTTAGCTGTTTTTATACATAAATATTATAACATCGCTATACATCTCGATACTTTTAGTATATACTTAGTTTCTGGTATTTCTGGTCTGGGCTTGATCTCCTGCTCGCGTTCCACCAGCTAGTTCCCGGTGCAGCATCATACCTGTAACAGAAAATTAAATTAGTACATACATTTTATTTATAACAGTTTTCCGACCTTATCTTCAAAGTCTTCCACTACTGATCTTCAGCTTTCTCATCACATCGATAGTCCTCGGCGCCCCGAGTCTAACGATACCACATACACCCATCTTTGTTGCTCCAACTCTTCGGTATTCAGTCAATTCAGTATAACTACCTAAACTACAGCTACCTAGTTGCGAACGGTCGAAAACAGGGGTTTCTCTGTCTGCCCCTCTTTGTACGTCCGGCTACTATATAGTGTCAGGAAAATTTTTGGAAATTTCATCCAAAAAACGTGTATTTTTCATTAACAAGTAATAATAATAATAATCGGAAAATAACTTTTTGTATATCCAACCACCATACACATAGTGGTTCTGTATCGCTGGCTCTCGGTCTCCCGAATCCAACGATACCAAACACGACCTACTTTGGTTCAAAACTCTAGCTTAAAATCCAAAAAGTAATATATATACCTACTTCCAATTTTTGATAATAAAAATAAACGCATAAATTTTTCATACTAATTACCCAAACCGAGGTGTAGTGGTAAGTGCAATCTTTCCATACATTGTCGAAAAGTTTCAGTTATTATTCGTTAAATTGTGGTCTTGTCTGGTCTAAATATATAGTTGTTATACATTTTCGGAATCCTCTTCACTTGCCGCTTCATTCTGCATACCAGGTTCCACCACCTTCGGTACTGGTTTCTCAGGTTTTCCTGGAATTTAGCTGTTTTTATACATAAATATTATAACATCGCTATACATCTCGATACTTTTAGTATATACTTAGTTTCTGGTATTTCTGGTCTGGGCTTGATCTCCTGCTCGCGTTCCACCAGCTAGTTCCCGGTGCAGCATCATACCTGTAACAGAAAATTAAATTAGTACATACATTTTATTTATAACAGTTTTCCGACCTTATCTTCAAAGTCTTCCACTACTGATCTTCAGCTTTCTCATCACATCGATAGTCCTCGGCGCCCCGAGTCTAACGATACCACATACACCCATCTTTGTTGCTCCAACTCTTCGGTATTCAGTCAATTCAGTATAACTACCTAAACTACAGCTACCTAGTTGCGAACGGTCGAAAACAGGGGTTTCTCTGTCTGCCCCTCTTTGTACGTCCGGCTACTATATAGTGTCAGGAAAATTTTTGGAAATTTCATCCAAAAAACGTGTATTTTTCATTAAAAAGTAATAATAATAATAATCGGAAAATAACTTTTTGTATATCCAACCACCATACACATAGTGGTTCTGTATCGCTGGCTCTCGGTCTCCCGAATCCAACGATACCAAACACGACCTACTTTGGTTCAAAACTCTAGCTTAAAATCCAAAAAGTAATATATATACCTACTTCCAATTTTTGATAATAAAAATAAACGCATAAATTTTTCATACTAATTACCCAAACCGAGGTGTAGTGGTAAGTGCAATCTTTCCATACATTGTCGAAAATTTTCAGTTATTATTCGTTAAATTGTGGTCTTGTCTGGTCTAAATATATAGTTGTTATACATTTTCGGAATCCTCTTCACTTGCCGCTTCATTCTGCATACCAGGTTCCACCACCTTCGGTACTGGTTTCTCAGGTTTTCCTGGAATTTAGCTGTTTTTATACATAAATATTATAACATCGCTATACATCTCGATACTTTTAGTAAATACTTAGTTTCTGGTATTTCTGGTCTGGGCTTGATCTCCTGCTCGCGTTCCACCAGCTGGTTCCCGGTGCAGCATCATACCTGTAACAGAAAATTAAATTAGTACATACATTTTATTTATAACAGTTTTCCGACCTTATCTTCAAAGTCTTCCACTACTGATCTTCAGCTTTCTCATCACATCGATAGTCCTCGGCGCCCCGAGTCTAACGATACCACATACACCCATCTTTGTTGCTCCAACTCTTCGGTATTCAGTCAATTCAGTATAACTACCTAAACTACAGCTACCTAGTTGCGAACGGTCGAAAACAGGGGTTTCTCTGTCTGCCCCTCTTTGTACGTCCGGCTACTATATAGTGTCAGGAAAATTTTTGGAAATTTCATCCAAAAAACGTGTATTTTTCATTAAAAAGTAATAATAATAATAATCGGAAAATAACTTTTTGTATATCCAACCACCATACACATAGTGGTTCTGTATCGCTGGCTCTCGGTCTCCCGAATCCAACGATACCAAACACGACCTACTTTGGTTCAAAACTCTAGCTTAAAATCCAAAAAGTAATATATATACCTACTTCCAATTTTTGATAATAAAAATAAACGCATAAATTTTTCATACTAATTACCCAAACCGAGGTGTAGTGGTAAGTGCAATCTTTCCATACATTGTCGAAAATTTTCAGTTATTATTCGTTAAATTGTGGTCTTGTCTGGTCTAAATATATAGTTGTTATACATTTTCGGAATCCTCTTCACTTGCCGCTTCATTCTGCATACCAGGTTCCACCACCTTCGGTACTGGTTTCTCAGGTTTTCCTGGAATTTAGCTGTTTTTATACATAAATATTATAACATCGCTATACATCTCGATACTTTTAGTAAATACTTAGTTTCTGGTATTTCTGGTCTGGGCTTGATCTCCTGCTCGCGTTCCACCAGCTGGTTCCCGGTGCAGCATCATACCTGTAACAGAAAATTAAATTAGTACATACATTTTATTTATAACAGTTTTCCGACCTTATCTTCAAAGTCTTCCACTACTGATCTTCAGCTTTCTCATCACATCGATAGTCCTCGGCGCCCCGAGTCTAACGATACCACATACACCCATCTTTGTTGCTCCAACTCTTCGGTATTCAGTCAATTCAGTATAACTACCTAAACTACAGCTACCTAGTTGCGAACGGTCGAAAACAGGGGTTTCTCTGTCTGCCCCTCTTTGTACGTCCGGCTACTATATAGTGTCAGGAAAATTTTTGGAAATTTCATCCAAAAAACGTGTATTTTTCATTAAAAAGTAATAATAATAATAATCGGAAAATAACTTTTTGTATATCCAACCACCATACACATAGTGGTTCTGTATCGCTGGCTCTCGGTCTCCCGAATCCAACGATACCAAACACGACCTACTTTGGTTCAAAACTCTAGCTTAAAATCCAAAAAGTAATATATATACCTACTTCCAATTTTTGATAATAAAAATAAACGCATAAATTTTTCATACTAATTACCCAAACCGAGGTGTAGTGGTAAGTGCAATCTTTCCATACATTGTCGAAAAGTTTCAGTTATTATTCGTTAAATTGTGGTCTTGTCTGGTCTAAATATATAGTTGTTATACATTTTCGGAATCCTCTTCACTTGCCGCTTCATTCTGCATACCAGGTTCCACCACCTTCGGTACTGGTTTCTCAGGTTTTCCTGGAATTTAGCTGTTTTTATACATAAATATTATAACATCGCTATACATCTCGATACTTTTAGTATATACTTAGTTTCTGGTATTTCTGGTCTGGGCTTGATCTCCTGCTCGCGTTCCACCAGCTAGTTCCCGGTGCAGCATCATACCTGTAACAGAAAATTAAATTAGTACATACATTTTATTTATAACAGTTTTCCGACCTTATCTTCAAAGTCTTCCACTACTGATCTTCAGCTTTCTCATCACATCGATAGTCCTCGGCGCCCCGAGTCTAACGATACCACATACACCCATCTTTGTTGCTCCAACTCTTCGGTATTCAGTCAATTCAGTATAACTACCTAAACTACAGCTACCTAGTTGCGAACGGTCGAAAACAGGGGTTTCTCTGTCTGCCCCTCTTTGTACGTCCGGCTACTATATAGTGTCAGGAAAATTTTTGGAAATTTCATCCAAAAAACGTGTATTTTTCATTAACAAGTAATAATAATAATAATCGGAAAATAACTTTTTGTATATCCAACCACCATACACATAGTGGTTCTGTATCGCTGGCTCTCGGTCTCCCGAATCCAACGATACCAAACACGACCTACTTTGGTTCAAAACTCTAGCTTAAAATCCAAAAAGTAATATATATACCTACTTCCAATTTTTGATAATAAAAATAAACGCATAAATTTTTCATACTAATTACCCAAACCGAGGTGTAGTGGTAAGTGCAATCTTTCCATACATTGTCGAAAAGTTTCAGTTATTATTCGTTAAATTGTGGTCTTGTCTGGTCTAAATATATAGTTGTTATACATTTTCGGAATCCTCTTCACTTGCCGCTTCATTCTGCATACCAGGTTCCACCACCTTCGGTACTGGTTTCTCAGGTTTTCCTGGAATTTAGCTGTTTTTATACATAAATATTATAACATCGCTATACATCTCGATACTTTTAGTATATACTTAGTTTCTGGTATTTCTGGTCTGGGCTTGATCTCCTGCTCGCGTTCCACCAGCTAGTTCCCGGTGCAGCATCATACCTGTAACAGAAAATTAAATTAGTACATACATTTTATTTATAACAGTTTTCCGACCTTATCTTCAAAGTCTTCCACTACTGATCTTCAGCTTTCTCATCACATCGATAGTCCTCGGCGCCCCGAGTCTAACGATACCACATACACCCATCTTTGTTGCTCCAACTCTTCGGTATTCAGTCAATTCAGTATAACTACCTAAACTACAGCTACCTAGTTGCGAACGGTCGAAAACAGGGGTTTCTCTGTCTGCCCCTCTTTGTACGTCCGGCTACTATATAGTGTCAGGAAAATTTTTGGAAATTTCATCCAAAAAACGTGTATTTTTCATTAAAAAGTAATAATAATAATAATCGGAAAATAACTTTTTGTATATCCAACCACCATACACATAGTGGTTCTGTATCGCTGGCTCTCGGTCTCCCGAATCCAACGATACCAAACACGACCTACTTTGGTTCAAAACTCTAGCTTAAAATCCAAAAAGTAATATATATACCTACTTCCAATTTTTGATAATAAAAATAAACGCATAAATTTTTCATACTAATTACCCAAACCGAGGTGTAGTGGTAAGTGCAATCTTTCCATACATTGTCGAAAATTTTCAGTTATTATTCGTTAAATTGTGGTCTTGTCTGGTCTAAATATATAGTTGTTATACATTTTCGGAATCCTCTTCACTTGCCGCTTCATTCTGCATACCAGGTTCCACCACCTTCGGTACTGGTTTCTCAGGTTTTCCTGGAATTTAGCTGTTTTTATACATAAATATTATAACATCGCTATACATCTCGATACTTTTAGTAAATACTTAGTTTCTGGTATTTCTGGTCTGGGCTTGATCTCCTGCTCGCGTTCCACCAGCTGGTTCCCGGTGCAGCATCATACCTGTAACAGAAAATTAAATTAGTACATACATTTTATTTATAACAGTTTTCCGACCTTATCTTCAAAGTCTTCCACTACTGATCTTCAGCTTTCTCATCACATCGATAGTCCTCGGCGCCCCGAGTCTAACGATACCACATACACCCATCTTTGTTGCTCCAACTCTTCGGTATTCAGTCAATTCAGTATAACTACCTAAACTACAGCTACCTAGTTGCGAACGGTCGAAAACAGGGGTTTCTCTGTCTGCCCCTCTTTGTACGTCCGGCTACTATATAGTGTCAGGAAAATTTTTGGAAATTTCATCCAAAAAACGTGTATTTTTCATTAAAAAGTAATAATAATAATAATCGGAAAATAACTTTTTGTATATCCAACCACCATACACATAGTGGTTCTGTATCGCTGGCTCTCGGTCTCCCGAATCCAACGATACCAAACACGACCTACTTTGGTTCAAAACTCTAGCTTAAAATCCAAAAAGTAATATATATACCTACTTCCAATTTTTGATAATAAAAATAAACGCATAAATTTTTCATACTAATTACCCAAACCGAGGTGTAGTGGTAAGTGCAATCTTTCCATACATTGTCGAAAATTTTCAGTTATTATTCGTTAAATTGTGGTCTTGTCTGGTCTAAATATATAGTTGTTATACATTTTCGGAATCCTCTTCACTTGCCGCTTCATTCTGCATACCAGGTTCCACCACCTTCGGTACTGGTTTCTCAGGTTTTCCTGGAATTTAGCTGTTTTTATACATAAATATTATAACATCGCTATACATCTCGATACTTTTAGTAAATACTTAGTTTCTGGTATTTCTGGTCTGGGCTTGATCTCCTGCTCGCGTTCCACCAGCTGGTTCCCGGTGCAGCATCATACCTGTAACAGAAAATTAAATTAGTACATACATTTTATTTATAACAGTTTTCCGACCTTATCTTCAAAGTCTTCCACTACTGATCTTCAGCTTTCTCATCACATCGATAGTCTGGATAGATATACCAGTGGAGGGACTGGTATGAGAGCCAGCGTAACACTGCCGAAACACACTCATTGATATTTGGCGGCAGATTTTCAACTTGAGGGTTGGTTAGTAGCTAGTGAGGGGCTACCACCATGCTATAGTTTCATTACGATGCTTACCTTCACCGAAAGCTCAAGCTCATTGCAGGGATCGAACTCACATCCATTGACTCGGTGACTGTACACACTAGCAATTGAGCTATCATCGCTTCTTTGTTATGGTGATATATACCCGAGCTAAAGTAATGCCGAAAGCTGTGTATGGAGTGACTCATCGGGTGACAAGCACTGTCACGTCATCACTAAAAACACACGACTTCGACGCTCTAAACAATTGTTGCCAGGGACCAGTGACAATGCCCATACTTCCTCTAGAAACGTGGCTAATAATGAGCTGAATCTTTACGTAAAACAATATGAGTTCACAGCATATTGCAGTACGTTCTGACACTTTAACTCAATGGATAGAAGACACTATATGCAAAACATTACCCCGCACAGCCTGCTGGAAGCCATCGCGACACTTGATCCGATCCGTCGCTAAAACTCGGCAGATGTTTTCGTGTCATCTGTTATTTATACTAACAACTGGCTGCAATTAGTGATCGAATTCAACTAATGATCCCTTGTTAAAGTAAAACAATGTCCATGTAAACTGATATCCCGCGGCTTCACTTTACTGTGACCTTCTTAAGACTTCATAGGTTATGTTTACGCGAATATTATTCATTGAAATAAAACTAATATTAACGGATTTTATCGCGGTTATTTATTTATTTTGATCCCGACGTTTAGTAGGTTTATTTTCATAGGTTTATTGTTATGGTCACAATTCCACATGATGTTGAATGAGGAATGTTTTTCTGAACTAAAAATGTAGTAGTGTTCTATAGATTGATATTAAACTGGTAAAGGAAGAAAAAATATAAAAAATATTTGCCATAATGACAAATAGTTGTAGTTATGATACGACTACAATTGATATCATTTTATTAACAATTAATAAAATAATTACAATAATTGTTAATAAATGTATAAATTTAAAAGTATTTTTTGTTAGCTGACAAGGTACCTTCTATAGGTCCTGGAATCACATTTAATTTGTTATTTAGTTTATAGCAGAAAATGGTGGAGACTCGAAGCTTAGTAGAGGGACTGGATCTCAAGTGCAATTGCCGGAACACACCTGTGGGTATTAGGCGACAGATTTTTAACTTAAAGATGGTGGCTAGTCTCCAATCAATCAAAGCAATCTTGTTATATAAGATCTATTTTTATATCCAAGACCTCTTTAATTCAATGCTATTTATGTTGTTTTTTTTAGAAGGAATAAACACAAAAGGTATTGTAGCAAACTGGTGCACCTATATTTTAGACTGAATTAGGTTATAGTTTTTATGGAAATAGTGTTAGGATTTAGCACAATGTCCCAAAACACATTACCGATTCGCCGGTCAGTAACTTCAAGCACCAAGTCAAGCGGACTTGGAAATCAAAACGTAGATGGTTTATAAACGACAGTGAAATCTGAAACGAACACCCCACTTTGTGCATCCGCTAATAACCACTGTATCTGCAATATTAAAAAAAAAATCTTATAAGAGATATATCGATAGATCGAGTTTCTTGCCAGTTCTTCTCGATGACCTGGTTAATATCCACACCGGTGTTAGTTTCGACGTTCATAACCGCTAGTAAAGCGCTAAAAGTGTCTGGTGCAGTCCGAGGTAATGTGAGTGACCTGTCACTGACAGATGGTAGACCAGGCGTTAAACTTCTTTACAATAACGGCCAAACGGATGTGGCATACAAACGTTGCCGCGTCATATTCAAGATTCAAAAACCATTGCTAGTTTTAAATAACAGCTACATCAACATTTGCTTAATAAACAAGAGTCAGAGTGATGTTTTTAACATAATTCACTGTTTTAATGTTTGTAAATATGTATATACGTGTGTACTGTATATATATATATAAATACGTATATTTTAATTATTTATTTTTACAACATCTTGCTAATTTATTATGCTATTTGTTATAAATTAATTATATTATATGTATTATCATATACTTATTTCACTAATTATTTTATTTGCACTACCTACAATAGTAGTAAGTTTTTGTACTACATTACAGCTGGTTAGCTTGAAGAAAATGCCTTATGACATTAATCTAGCCAGTGAACATACTTAAAGTGCAATAAAGTATTCATTCATTTATTCAGAGGCTTCCGAGAGCAAATGTTAAACAGTTTCCGTAAATACAAACGGACAAATTATATTTAACTGTATTGTTATGTAAAATGTAACAATAGGAATTATTAAGAAAAATATGATGTATTAAAACGTATTGTATAAATATTGATCGCAAATAGTGACTGTGCTAATGTAAGAGTTAGCGGCGCAGTAAATGTTATGAACAGTAAGTGCATCTATTGTACACGTACAATTTGATTCTTTTTACGTAGGCTATTCTGCAATAGGGATTCTATTTTCCATCTTCTCTATAAATTATCAAGAGGAAACGCAATTATCTAATTCTATAGGAATTCTTCTATATCAATATTATAAAGCAGAAATATTTGTTTTTTTTTTTGTTTGTAACGACTAAACTCAAGAACTACTGGACCGATTTCATTTTTAGATGAGACCTACACTGTTAACTTATAGTCTTTCACGGCTTCACCGGACTTAGAGGGCGTGCACGGAGGCGCTAGTGACCGAACCTCGGCTTGGTTTGTTGCCAGGACGCGAAAGAGAATCGAACGCCGTGCTATCTAAAGTATAGAGAGCGATTGTACTGTGCCACATAGGCGTGACGGATTGTAAGAACACGAGAGCAAGAGAGACACGAATCTAACTGATCCACTGGGATCTGAATGTTGACTAACTAAGAGAAAGAATTGTACTGGCCTATAGCAGGCGAGGCAAGACTGTACTAGACAACCAACCCACCTAACTGATTGGAGACGAACGAGCTTCATGACCTTAAAACGGAGAAGAAGCTAAAAGAACAAGACACAGCATATAAATTATGCTACCATACGTAATATTGAATGAATATTGAAAAAAGACCGAAACACATTCAGGGCCACGGGCGCTCCCTTATAGAACTGTGTACGCACTGACCGATTAAAAAAAACACAATATTAGATCGCTATACTAGCCCTAAGTAACATAGGCTATATAATATAATATTCTTTTAATGAAAACCTATACTAATATTATAAAACATAAAAGTTTGTTTGTTTGAACGCGCAAATCTTAGCATCTACCAATTGGATTTTAAATATTAATAAATATTATAAATATTTGTATTTGATAGAGTAATCATTAAGGAAGGCTTTTGGCTAAATAACGTCATGCTTACACTAATAAGAGCAAAGCAGTGTTGATATAAGTGGATAAAACGGGAAAATAAATATTCTTTCGGTGGGCCATCTTCATGCGCGTTGGCTATATTATTTATGTTATAATAATATAGTCTAAGCGATAAATATTCCTCTTTAAAAGTTTAAAAAAAGCTCGCGATAGCAGATATATATCTGTTCTGATTTATATACAATAATTATTTTAAGTTTCACAATTTCGTTCCAGAATAACACTGAATTATAAATATGGTATAAATCCTTGATATACTATGTATTATATATATATATATATATATATATATATATACTAGTAATGATATACTATTTCTTTTTTGTTTCTTGTTGTAGTGCGTTAATATACATTTCTTATTTAACCAGCGCGTTGAACACACTATCTTCATTAGTTCGTTTACGAATCTGGAAAACTCCAAGCTCTTGTACAAGCTCCAAATCTGCTACCGCCGGGCATTCTTAGTTACGCAGATGTCAGCACCACTGAGAGATACTTATCAGGTCCCCGCCCTTGTTTTAAAAAGAAACGTAATAAAAGTGAGGCCATTGTCGGGCGTCTCAGCTCGAGAATTAGATTTGTAGCCATCTGGGGCGGCGAGAACCTGGCAACCTCGATAACCTCGATAACCTCGAACTATTGGGAATGCAACTAACCGCAAACCGCAACTTCGAGAGTTCGATTAAGACCAATGCAAAAAAAAAGCAGCTGCTAAAAGGCTAGAGATCCTTTTTAAGGTCAGACTGTATTTCATACCTGACCATCTTCTCTGGCTATTTCGAGCGCAAGTTCGATCATGTGTGGAATACTGTAGCCACGTTTGGGATGAATCAGTTAAATACCAGCCGGCTGCATTGGATTCAATTGAGCGTCGCACCCGTCGCTTAATTGGCGAACAAGCATTGGAGAAGGTCAATTTGCTGCCTCTTAAGTATAACCGTAAGGTAGCTTGCCATTCAGTGTTTTATTGAATATACTTGGGAGAGTGTGCCCGGGAACTGCACGATTTGATTCCATCAACTCCCTTCCATCTGAGGACGACCAGACGCCGCGAGGGTTTACACCCGTATATAGTTGATATTCCCCCGATCTGCACGAAGCGTTTTGCAATTAATTTTATAATGCTTACTACAAGGCAGTGGAATTCACTAACAGCGTCTGTTTTTTCTATAACTTACAATCTGGGATTCTTTAAACACAGAGTGAACAGGAACTTGCTGAGTAAGCGCATTTCATCATAGACCACATCGTCACTTACCTTCAGGCGAGATTGTGGTCAAGCGCTTACTTGTTGAATGTAAAAAGAAAAAAAATAATACGCAAACTTCCAATGACTGGATTATTTGTTAATTGTCAACGCAATAGATAACGCAATAGCACGAGAAATTTTAGTCGTTTAAAATTCAATGGCAAATTCTTTGGAATCTTTCGTATAAGTGAGGTTAGGACAACCTCTCCTTTATATTTTCCCATGATCGCTACTTCTTTGACGTTATTCGTTACACTTTTTTACAGCAATTTCGTTACATGGCATAGCCGTGTTAGTAATGTTAGTTGATACTGAGATACTTCGCCATTTGCATTTACTACAGCGAAAATGACCATATAACTGCCTCTCACCTAACGTTAAGTGAGGATACGGCCCAAGTCGGTAGACACGCTAAACCTGTGGAGGAGCGTATGTTTACTTATGTGCATTTCTACTTTATTGATTTGACGGCGTTAAAATATTCCACATTAGCTACACTCCCAATCCGTACACCAAACGCTTCGCGCGCCGGTCACGTAACTGCTTCACCGATCCCGTCGACAAAATAACAAGATTTATCGCACTGCTCCCTGCCGTCTCCGCCAATCGCACGTGTCCGCGCACACGCCCGCGTAACCACCGCCCTCGCCGCTACTACTATTTTACAGTGTGATCAATCAATGGAATAAATTTTATTTAGCCATATTTTATCAACTAACCACAATAAAATGTGGAAATGTTGATGACTACATTTTTACTATTCAACAGAATACATCCAACAAAATCTACTTTTATCAACAAATCCTGAGGTGGTAGACCAGCCAATATGAGTTAATTTAAAAATTCTGGTGGCTAACTGGGTCGACTGATTTGAAGAATAATAACTGACAACCAAGAAGTTTCTGAACAGTCGCATTGAGATCGCCGATTTTATTTTTCTACACCAACATTATTCGTACTTTCTGAATTGTAGCAATTATTTACGTTGTCATTAAAGTATTCTTTACAATATACGTTGCGCCAGACGACGTCGTTTGGATAGTACTGTTTTATTTTTTTAAATTGAAGAAATATTTAGAATGTCTTCCCATCTCAGAGACTAATAAGCGTAATAGATCTGATAGTGGGACCAATTGTGATAATTTTACTTTTTCACCTGCACAACACAATTCGAACTCGTTTTATTGTCAGTAACTCTCGAACGCAATAACCAAGTGGTAGTGTGTACCACTGAAAGCTCAGTGGTAGTGTGTACGACTTCGCGTCAAGGGACGTGAGTTCGAATCCAAGCACCTACAATGAGCTTGAGCTCTCGGTGAAAGAAAACATCGTGAGGAAACCATAGCATGGTGGTAGGGTTTTTTCTCATACACGCCTGGCTAGCTAACACCCTCAAGTTTTAACCCTGCCGCCAAACACTAATGGGTGTGTTCAGGCAGCTGCACTTGAGAGCCAGTTCTTCCACAGGTTTAACGTATCTACCAACTTGGGCCGTATCGTTACTTAAGATCATGTGGGATTAAGGTCATAACACTAAACCTAAAGTATATAAAAAAAAAAAAAACTGGTGCAATTTCTCGCGGACCTTGGAAATTGGAACCAATTACCTTTTTTATTTTTTATTTTATTTACGTGTTGTTCTTTATATCACTATGGGTTTGCTTCTTTGTAATTTGATTCTTAAGATAACCAACTTATCAATACGACTATTCTCAATTACTGTCGCACGCTGATCATCAGTTCAGTTAAAACTGTGACTATAAAATGCCATAGAATTCGAAATTAAAGTAGTCTTCAAATTAACGTTATTTGTCCTACTAGAAGATGTAGGAAATTTATAAGCAAGGGATATCCCAACATTAGCAAAGAACCCATTGACAGCTTTAATAGAAGATAAGCGATCTGGAGTTATAGATAACAGCTGATTACAGCTAGTAGACTTACTGCCGATATTGGCAAATTGTTTTAATAATTTCCGAGTAACTTTTGGATCACCGCTGGCTAGCTGAAGTTCAGTTTGTTCATATCTACTTTTAACTGATTTAAGCAAATTATTACAAAAGTTATTATATCGTGAAGAAGTAATTTTTTAAATCTTATTATTTGGGTCATTTTTTGCGTTTAATTGTAACTTATTTTTTCTCCTAATACACCGTAGAAAATCATGAGTAATTCAGGGCTTCAGGATTCTTTCTTTGTTAGGAATTACAATTATTTTAGTATTATTATGTATTATAGTGAAAACAGTTTCGACAGAACGTTCAGCAGCCATATTGGAGCCCAGACAACTTAAAACTGGAGTGAAATCAGTTTTCTGAAGAACATTACACACTGCGTTCTACATCGGTTCTATGTAGTATACACCTTGGAGGTTGGAGTTTAGGATTTAAATAGCAACATAAAATGGTGGGTGCATTATCTGTGATGTAAGAATTTAGGACAAGTGCTACTACCTCTTTATTTGTTTTAAGAACTACATGATCGAGACAATTTCCATTTCGTTTCGAAAATATGTGAGCAGGTAGCATCGCATGTGACGCCATTAAATTAAGATAAGTTTCAGAATTAGAAACATTATTATTATTTGAAATACTCACCAACAATAATAACCAAATAAATATTATTATTATTTATATGTCACCAATAAGTACAAGAGTTTTGAAAGAACGTAATACCTTTAAATATTTATCTAAACCTAAACTATTTGAACCACCTACTTTGAGGACATCCCAGAAATGACACCACGAGATTGATTACAGACATGTATTGGAAACTTAAAAAAATACTTTTTTTTTAAGGGACCTACACTGTTAGCCTGAGGGGCTTTTACGGCTTCACCGCACTCGCACAAGGGTGCTGCTGCCGGAAAAATATATGTATGACGGCTATACAGTGTCTAATGAATAGTCTACGTGATGACAGTTATTAATATATATTTTTATAAATTCTCATAAACAAAATATAGTTGTTAAGATAATTATATAAAGCAGTCTTTTATCGATAAAAAATCATAATAAAAAATGTATACCAGAATAATTATTTTGTTTATACCTCGAATAGAACTTGAAATTAATATTTTTATAATAAGGAACTTCGTTCCTATCTGGTGAACCGCGACAACACTAGTTTGTTTTTCTAGAAAGCGTACAATAGTCTGACTCGCTCTCATCTAAGTTACCAATGTAATCTGGCCCAGTAGCGAATACGAATTTGCAAGATAATGGCCACTCTGACAGGTCAGATAAATTTGACGTTAATAACATGCTCGCGACCGGCTTATGATAGTGTTAGATGTACATATTTTAAAACAGGAAGTGAGAAAGGGTGACCATATAATACTTCCAAATTAAAAATTCTATTATGTATTATAGTAATGTTTTTACAGATACATACTACTCTTAAGTTTTTAATGTTTGAGATTGTATTTTAAAGGCTGGTTTGATACATTTGTTTGCGTGAAGCATACATGCTTGCTCGAAGTTTTGTGATGGTTTTATTGTTTACATATTTATTGTTATAAATAATAGCAGGTTAGAAGAGTTCTTCTATATCGTGATTTAAGAATTGTGAGGTTTTGTTGCCTCCGTCGTCCAGTTCCTCTACTAACGTGTCAAGTGCGCCATCTGAATCTGCGCATCGCACGCCGCTCAGCGCCGCGACCAGCACAGCCGCGAGTCCCCACAGTACCGCTTTGTGTAGCTACAACGGGGAACAAGAATAAAATAATATTTTAAACTTATATCTTCTTTAGACACGCTCATCACTTGTGAACTGTGTGATATTAAACTTAAATGATCACGCCATAATGTCATGACGTAACAAAACGCGTTGATACATAACCTATGACAGACCGATCATCTGACACAATGATAGTGCAAGTTTAAGGTTAGCACGGTCGTTGTGCAGATATCTATACTAATATTATAAAGGGAAAAGATTTGGATTATTGTTTGTAACGAATAAACTCAAGAACTATTGGACCGATTTGAAAGACTCTTTAACCTTTAGAATGCTACATGATTAATGAATGCTGAAAATGATTAAAAAAAACTTTAGTACCACGCAAACAGAGTCGCTGACAGAGGTAGATAACAATAAAAATTGAATTGTGTGGTTTTTATGAAACCACGATGCAAGTGAAACTATTTTTCGGATCGTAGGCACATTCAGAAATCTAGCCTAAAACGACAATTTGATTTAATCACAGTATATTATTAAAAACTCGAATTCTAGTCCATTACTTTTTTGTTCGTTTTTTATTACATTTTATGTTCTTGCAAGCTACCATTGATTTGTTATTCTTTTCCCGGAAGGCCTCTAACCATATTAGTACTGATATATTTCGAATTTGGCACAAAAGTGGCAAGTAAACACAGGGCGTGATAACTCGTACATGGAGCCTGGAAAAGAACGCAATCTAAGAGTTATCACGTAGTTGTAAGTCAACGTGTTAACTGTTTTTTTTTTTTGATTTAGCATATTAACATCGTGCTTTTTAATCTTAACCTATTAATTGGAAAATGGGAATGATAATGGGAAATCAATGCTACACGGTCAGTTGAAGCGAGACAAGGACGCCGCCATATTGGCCTTGGCTGCTTTGCCTAGCGCCGTCCACTTTACCCCTTTTCCGTGGCCGGCTATAATACGAAATGCGTTAAATGGACGCAAAAATTTGAGGCAATGTAAAAAAAGGTTCACTTTAATACGTTATCTATGTATCTATTTTCTTTTCTTTTTGTTTTTCATTTTTCACTTTTCATTCTAATATACGATCAAATTTGTTAAGCAATTCTAATGCGTTGTACTTTCTTTAGTAAAGCGTTACTAGCGAGCGCTCTATGCAAGCATAGCACTTTACCCGAGTTTTTCCAATAGCGACTTTACCCGAACAACCGGTACATAGCCAAGCGTGATGAGTCAGTGGCATTCAATATGCACAAAATAAAGTGTTTAGCGCATCTAAAGCATTTTTACTTAAAAAAATGTAGTAAATTTTGTATTATTTTTTTAATAAACACCATATAAATGTGTTCGTGCAGCGGAAACTCCAATATATGTTTGGTTTAAATAGGCAGGGATTGTATTGTATCAGTACGCGGTGATTGCAAATTCGAACTTACGTCGCCCCAACAAAGCGACTGATGGCCGCGGGGTTTTAGTGGGTATTCTCGTCGATTAGCACCGGGCGAGCCCTACATAACCTTGCCAGTTCCCCCGGGCTGGGAGAGTATGCGTAAATGCAATCCCCACGTTAAAAAAATAATAGTTTAAAAAAACTAAAAACACGTTTTTTATAGAAAAGTGAACTAAAAAAATAGAAAATAAGTTTTAATAAATTTAAATTAATAATAGTGTAAATAAAAATTAAAGTATTTTATTTAAAAAAAAGTGGGGTGCATGGTGCCAATAAGTTTAAATGTTTTATCGACAGATATGAGTAGAGTGATTATCATTTGATAAGCTTAAAAGCACCCCACGTTTTTTTAAAATAAAATACTTTTATTTTTATTTACACTATTATTAATTTATATTTATTGAAATTTTTAACACTATTCGTAATTTCAATTTATTAAAACTTATTTTCTATTTTTCTAGTTCAGTTTTCTATAAAAAGCGTGTTTTTTAGTTTTATTAAATTGTTATTTATTTTCTACTTTTTAGTTTACTTTATTTATAATAGCTTGTTTTTTTATTTTAAACTATTATTTGTTCTAATCTACTATTATTTAGTTTGGTTTTCTATAAAAGGCGTGTTTTTTATTTAAAACTATTATTTGTTTTGTAAAATTAAAATTCTTTTTAGTATTCGAAAATTTGTTAATATTAGAGAAATCGACTAAAGATAGTAATTGGAAATTAAAATATTAATTTCTGTCTTATCGACTCTAGAGAAAAATAAAAAAAATTAAAATTAAGTTTCTTGCCTTATCGACTATAGATGAAAATTATATAAATTAACAAAAATCTTATTTTGCAAATTGAAAAATGGAATAATTTTATCAAATTAGTGTATTATCATCGGTCCTCGATAAATCTACAAAGTTTGAACGAAATCTGGCCGTTTAAAGTGGGTCTAAATCGCGCCCAAAGGACTCGGTTACAAACATACAAAGAAACAAACATACAGGTGAAGTTAATAAAAAGCTTTTAAAAAAGGGATTGTACAGGCCATTTGCCAGAAGACAAATGGCCGCAGGGTTTTAGTAGGTACTCCCGGCGACTAGCGACGGACGAGTCCGAGATAACCTTCCGAGTTCCCCCGGTATAGGAGGGCAAGCGTAAATGCATTCCCCGCGATAAAAGAAAGGGATTGTAGAAGTCATTTGCCAGGAAACAGATAGCGCCGGGGCGACGCAGTGATTGCATGCACGAACCTGCGTTGCCCCAGAAAGGCGACAGACGGCCGTGAGGTTTTAGTGGGTATTTCCGTTGACTACCGCTGGGTGAGTCCCACATAACCTTCCCAGTCACCTCGATCTGCATCTGCACGCGTTGATGCATTTCCCCATGATAAAAAATAATTGGTGAAATACAAAATAAAAAACAATTTACCTTTATATACATGTTACGTGTTAGGAGCGCGAGCAGATGTACGTATAATAGACAACGCGATATAACATATAACAGTGTGGCCAGACTTATATATACATATCTACGGTATTGCACGATTCAATTTACGGAAAACTGTAATTTTTATTATATCGAATTGTTCTTGTCGATCATCACTAACGACAGGTTATTTTGCTGAATATATAAAAGCACTTTAAAAACAATGTTTCACATTTCCGAATATTAAGCTTTAAAATTAATCCGTAGATGGACCAAAGTGTTCCAGAAGTGAATGATATGTCGGTGAGGTAGTCACAGGTAGCGAGGTGCTGGGTTAAGTTACGTTGGATCCGTGATAATAAACATCACAGCCCCCAGCCGCAAGCGCCTAGATATTTGTATTTCTTTTGTAAATTTGGTTCATGCTCGTTAAAGTGATAACATTAACACCCTGGCTGTGGCAACTAAAATCATAAACCTTGTACTGTTAAAATAACCTAGAACCCAACTTTCTTTGGCTCGATTCACCTCGCGATCTATCAAACAGGTAATGATAAATAAACCAGGGAAAGCGGCAGGCCGATATCGACCTGAACCGCACTAAAAAGTATTTTTACTAGTGATGGGACTGACAAAAATAAAGGGATATCGAAAATAAAACAAAATTATCGTAAAAAAATTTAATATAGTTATTTATTTACTGCCTGCCTTTAAAACATGTCACCAAAGGTGTTGGTTGCATTTCCTGCAATTTTTTTTGTTTACCATTTTTTTTCTTGGCTACTATTAAAGCTTCTCCCCAGTCTCTCGTAGCATCCTGCAGAATTTCTCCGTGTAGCACACATCTCAAAGACATGATCATTATCTTTAGGTTTTACTTAATTTTCTGATTACTTTTTTATTTATTTCTGTGTCATTTATTTACCAAATGAGTTTTACCACAGGACTCACTGTTGGGAACTAATAAATAGGTTCACAAATGAAATAAAAAAGTTAAGATAAAACGCTTTACACTATAAAATGAGGTAGTTTTTGATAAATCTGGGTCATGTCGCCATAGTGTAACGCCGTAATATGATTGCACGTGTGTGCTTTACCTGTGTCTATACACGGAAGTCGTAGTTTCTTTGTGACTCACCTTCTTGTCCACAGAGTTCTTTATTTATCTTTATATTTATAGCCTATCATCGTTGATTATATCGAACGAACGCTACGTCAGATCAGCTAGATAACACAACACTAACTGGCGGGGCGTGCGCTCTGTGGGGCATCGGGTCTCCGGCTGCCTGATGAGACGGTGGGCCAAAATAGGCTTACTGCCGCACTGAACAGATATATTTCACCATCAGTGCGTGGTAGGCCGAAAAGGGCCTGCCGTGATTATTTAATGGGGAAAACCTACAATTTTGACTACAAGCTGAAATATATATTTGTTTCAGTCGAACTCTTACAAACACCTGAGATAATTGTTCCGCACCAGCGAGAGGGACATAGTTTTCTTCATCCGCACCAGCTGAAGTACCGCGGCAGGTCAATATAGGCCTGTTCCACAGTGAAGGTGATAAATTATATTATAAAATGTTGAATTACAAGTTTATAACTGTTGAAACGTGCGATCCAGTTGGGATGTGGTCCAAGATGTTCGAAACACCAAGCCTAGTGCAGGAACTGGCTTCAAGTAAAACTGCCCGAAAACGCCTATAGATATATAGCGGCAGATTTTCCACTTGAGGTTGGTAGCTAGGCAGGCGGGCATTAGAAAAAGTCCTACTACCATGTTATGGTTTCATCACGATGCTTTCCTAGGCCGAAAGCTCAGGGGCACATGACAGAGATTCGAAATCACCTCCATTGACGTAGCGTCCATACACACTACCAACTGATCCATCATCGCTTCAGTCAGTAAAATATAAACAATAATAGAGCAATAATCAAAACAGAAAAGAAATAATTAGACGCGCTGAGTGGGCAGTTTGATTTACAGCATGAGGGCGGCCTCATGTTGAAAATCTGCCGCCGAATACATATAGATGTGTTTCGGCAGTTATACTTAAGAGCCAGTCCCTCCACTAGGCATTGTGTGTCCGCCATTTTGGGTCACATGGTCTCTTAACATCAGGTGGGATTTGTTAGCCATAACATTCATCCCAGAAATAATAAAGTTTGTATTTTAATCCTAGTAAAATCCTGGGATATAGTAAGTCTAGCCATACTACTTTTGTTGTAGAACAATAGATGTTTATACCTTGTATTGTCAGGTTTCTCTTGCAGCTGAGCGTCGCGAAAGGTATACCACTTATGTCAACAGACTAGGACACGACCTTTTAATTGTATTAGCTTTTTATACAATACTAATTGTCGGATTCATTTGCGTGAAAAACAATTATTAAAAAAAAATTATTTAGCATCGTTGTGATTTGAAACCCAATGAAACAAAAAGCGACATTAAAAAGGGACAACCACATACATCTATAGGATATAACCTGCGAGAGAATGAGTTAGAAGGAATTATACAGTGTTTTGTTACAGGGGCCGAGTATACACGTACGTGATAGTGTTTGTGTGCGTGCGTGCCTGCGTACAACGAAGCGAAATTTTAAAGGTTTCATTTCTATCGCGTGTGAACTGGACACTCATTTTTTTAATACAGTTTTGCTTCTTCTGTTCATAGCGTAATGTTAAAATCCGACTGGTACTTCTTAAGATGAGCGTATTCAAACAAAAAAACTTTTCCACTTTATAATATTAATACAATATTCGATCGCATTCGTTGTGAGATAAGCAGATATGGCCACTCACGCCGAGAGATGACATCTCGAATCTGTTTGTACGACAGTTGCACAATGTTCATCAATATATTTCGTTTTATTAAAGGCTTCATCTAGTGCTCGTATCTCTCATTATCAAGAAACTTCAGTATTACTTATTTCTTCGTACATTGATTTGGTGACTTGTTTTTAGCCATTTGCACTTTTTCGCAATCCGCAATAGCGAATTTATTAACACGTTTTGAGGACGACTTAAAATTTGCGTTTAATAAAGTATGTGTAATAGAAATAATAGTTATATATTTCTAAATGAACGGATTTTATAGAAAGATTGTGATTGGTAACCATTTCGTTTACATTTTTATCCTCCAGTCCCTTGCTCACCACTTGTTATATATCTCTCGCCAGCGACCGACAAAAATACTGACATTCAGATAAATTAATTAAAAGAATCTTGCAATACTGTCAATATTATGTTGGTTTGCAGGAGTCCTTGCTTCTTTATCCCAGTTCGAGGTATAATAAATCAAAAAGGAATCTTTGCTTACAAAATAAAAAACGGTTCTTTCTCGGCAAATAAAAACATTCTTTAAACTACATGGAATCGTTAGTTCACTTTGATCACTGTTGTACTCACTTGTACTTGTACATCTCGACAGTAGTACGAATCTGCTCCAGTTAAAAGCATAGTAAAAACCCTCTTAGCTGTAGTATTATTATCTGGCTAGTTTTTTTATAACATTAAAAAGGTTACATCGTAAAAAAGACACAAATCAGTAAAATGTTGGTTCCAGTTATATTTTATTTGTTTTCCTTTGTGTCAAAATGAGTTAATCTAATGAAGAAATTCCATACTTTTTAAAAGGTTATTACAAAAAAGGAAAAAACGCAACACAAACCGCAAAAAAAGGGACGTCTATGGATGTAATGCCCACTGCATTAAAAGTAACACTAAGTTGTTTTAAGCGTTTTTAATTCGGGAATTTTGATGTCAAAGATGTACCTCGCTGTGGTTGCCTTAGTACGGATAGAGTGGATGCCATTTATGAAAAAATTGGAATAACATCGGCAAAATAGTGGTTACGATATAGCTCAATATCTGAGAATTGACCACAAAATAATTTAGAACCATTTGAAAATAGCTGGGAACACAGAAACTCGATATCCCAGTTACACGCTAGCTCACTCATAGAAACTTAATAATAACCGAACCGTTTTTTAAAGATATTCTGGTAGAAGATAACTGGTGATGAAAAGTGGATTACGTACGACACGAAATTGTAAAAAACGTTGCTCAGGTTTCATACACTGTGGCGAAAAGATTTTTTGTTCTTATTATCCTGGACGTCGGGGGAGATAAGGGACCTGTTGGAGACACCTGGTGAAATACCGGGAATACGCTTTAACACAACGGCCTAAACCCTCCACAACCACTTCCTACGCGTATATGGGCAGGATAACAGGATCGCGTGAACAATTCACCGCTACCCTGTCCACGCGCTGGGAGTGGTAAAACCTGGGTTAACTCGTAATGAGGCGATGCAGTGTGTATGATGGGATTGAAAGAGTATTGTTCATTATGGGCTTTTACCGCCGAGCAGAACCATTGATTCGTATCTCTACTGTCAGCAACATATGAGATTATAGCAAAAAGTTATATGGAAGGGGTTGGCATTTATCAATAGGTATTTTAGCACCATTACGCTAGACAACACGCATCTCTAGGCACTCAGCAAAAATTAAAAGAGTTTGTCCGGGGAATGTTCACCTTCAGATTTTTATATGTTTCGGTCTGTGCAAAATTATTGGTTAGTGTCAGGTTAACATGGAGAGAATACTGCTAAAACTACTTGTCGCATTTTTTTGATCAGAAGTCCCAAAATTTCTTCAGTAATTGCACCATGAGTGGAATGCTAGCATATACTAGAACTAATAGAATACGTTGTTTATTGTAATTAGAACTGTAAAGAGGATAGTTATTTATTTATTTAGTTATTATTATCATGTTATTTTCAGCGACATAGAGTTTATTCATCATCACTACGTAGTACAAAACAAAGTCGCTTCCCGCTGTCTGTCTGTACCTATGTTTGCTTAGATCTTTAAAACTACGCAAAGAATTTGATAAGGTTTTTTTAATAGATATAATAGATATAATGATTCAAGAAGAAGATTTATATGAATAATACATGCATAATATAGTAGAGAAACACTGATAATTTTAGAGGTTTTGAATGTGATGTCGTAAATAAACACATATTTTTGCGCTTACATTGGAAACGCTTGCTGAATCTTATGAGATTGATCAAAATAATTTACATACTCCTTAAAAAAGGTCTACAAAAAAGTCCGTGATGGTATATATCTATCTATTAGGAATAACCCATAATAACCATTTTTTATTCTTTACTCTTTACGAAAATTCATGGATTATTTACGAAACGATTTTAAGCAATACTGCATTAATTCTTATCCAACTAAGTACCGTAAATACATTCGTTTAATATAGACCAATGTGCCCCTTTACAGCATATGATATAAACGAATATTTTCGAAGATATTACAAATTTAAAATAGAAAGACATAGTAGTTGCGAAGATACCGACCGCGGGGCCAGCGGCGCGTGCCTATTAGTAACGCGAGAAAATGTAAAAAAAAAAACCAATCGGTTAAACTAAATTTGAGTTTTAGCGAGAATTAAGAAAATCAATTTTAGGTGATACGAAGTTCACCGGGTCAGCTAGTTAAAAAATAAAGCATATGTAGTATGAAAGTAATGATTATTTTGATTTCGCTGTCGTCTTTTTTGATTCCCTTGTCTCCAAAAATCTTAATTGATGTATCTTTGAAACGCTTCGGTCCAATGTGATGCCTATTCGAGAAATGTATTTATAATGACATAAGATTTCATGTTCTGTTGTTATTTATAAAAGATCTATTAAAATAAAACGGAATCAACTGAATATGTCAGAATTCGAGATTCACTCATGTATTGTACTTAAACCAGAAGAAACTTTTTTCCTAACCTAATAAATATATAAATGAGCAAGATCACGTCAAGTGGACCCCCCCTTTTCCACTTGATTATTAAATTCAGGTATGAATATTTCTACATGAAGTATTTACTATGAACAATTAATCTCCAGAACAGTTTTTGCAAATTTTTATTTTAACAAAATTTTTTTTAATGAAAATTTTTATGACTTTTAATTAAAAAATCAATAAATAAAAAGCTATTAAAGATATTTTAATGAAACTTTTAGGATTCATAGTTCAATGGTTGTTCTTTGATAAGATACACAAAAGTTTAAATTATTTATTGATTTTCATATTGTTAATTATCTTTTTAGTTAACAAATGAAAATTTTAATGACTTCTCCCTCAAAAAACATTTTTTTTTCTCGATATTATGCATTAAACATTTAAGTAATAGAATCCGCAAAAAAATTTGAATGCTCGCGATTAGATTGAACAAAAAAAAAATTATTTATGACGGGCGGTGAGCGCTGTCGGTACGGAGCGCTGCCGCGCGTCATTCCCTTACCTTTTAATTTACTCAGTAATTGTAAGTAAAAAGCAATTCTTTATTTTTTTAATAAAAATAATGTTATTTAATGGATAATTTTACTGAAACTCATTACATAAAATTAATTAATAAAATGTTTTTTTTATTATTGAATAAACGAAGATATCTAAATTCTAGCAGTATTCTATTATTTTATTTTTATTATTATTCTTTACGAACGGTATTAATTATATTAATTTGTGGTCGTAAATAATATTGTCAATTTTCAATAAATAAATGTAAATTCTTAAAACTCGAGAACGGCTGAACAGTGTTGGCGCCGAAGAGGTGAAATATGGGCTTTTGAAATGAGTACTATTGATGTACAAAAATCAAAAATATATTGAATGCTCTTTGGCGAGCGCGTTGCGAGTTCTGAGTCGCGCGGCGTGCGTGCATCCCGCGTGATCGGTTGCAGTGGTGGGGTGCCCGTAGTACCGTTGTGTGAAGAACACCACACATTAGATCGCTTCGACATGCCGCCCCTCATTGAAGTATTGTTGCTTCAATTCTTGGTTTCGTTTGTTGCCGATAGAGGACATATTTTGGAGAACGATCTTCTGAAGGTGCCTGATGATGTTTTAATATCGGCCACTCTAGCAATTCCATCGGCTCCAGGGTATATTTTCAAAACTCGTCCCAACATCCATCTCATGGGAGGTAACTGGTCATCCTTGACCAACACGAGGTCACCCACACTTAACGATCCTTGTGATGTTTTCCATTTAGTTCGAATTTGCAAATCTGTGATGTACTCCTTGTACCATCTGGACCAGAACTGCTGTCGAAGTTGTTCGATACGTTGATAGCGGTCCAGTCGATGTGTAGAAACATCTGCATATTCTGGTTCGGGTAAAGACATTAATGGTTTGCCAATAAGGAAATGACTGGGAGTAAGAGGTAGCAGATCGTGTGGATCCGAAGATAGAGGACTTATAGGACGGGAGTTCAATATCGCTTCTATTTGAGTCAGTGTTGTATATAATTGTTCAAAAGTTAAGTTTGAAGTACCAAGAGTTCGTTTCAAATGGTGTTTTACTGATTTTACACCCGCTTCTTGTAAACCGCCAAAATGAGGCGAGTATGGAGGACTAAAGCTAAACTTAATGAATTTTTGCGCAAGTGTTTCACTAATGGTTTCGCTATCCGATGCTATCATTTTCTTTAGTTCATTATTAGCGCCGACAAAATTGGAACCATTATCGCTATAAATATATGAACGTTTACCTCGCCGAGCGATAAACCGCTTCAAAGCTAATAAAAAGTTAGCAGTCGACATATCACTTACTAATTCGATATGAATGGCCTTGGTTGTAAACCACAACAAAACGCAAATATATGATTTTATGAGTCTACAACCACGACCTTCTTTGTTTTTAACCATGATAGGACCCGCATAATCTAAAGCAGTGTATTGAAATACGAAATTAGGGCTTAATCTCTCTTTAGGTAGGTTACCCATTAATGGTGCAATAGTTTTGCCACGATAACGGTTACATACATTGCAGTTTCGAGATACATACCTAGCTAAATCCCTTCCGCCTATAGTCCAATACTTATCACGAGTCGCATATAATAGTTGTTGCGGCCCTGTGTGCATTAAAATTTTATGTTGATAATGAAATAAAAGTTTTGTGAATATGTGTTGTTTATGTAGCAAAATAGGATGCTTTTTACTATAATTACAATCTAAATTATGAAGACGACCGCCTACTCTTATTAAATTTAACTGTGGATCAAAGAAAGGGTTAAGTGAAATTAATGAGCTAGTACACTTTAATGTTTTATTTAATTCTAAAATTTTATATTCAGTAGGAAACGTGTCTTGCTGTGATAAACGAGCCAAACAGTGAGTAGCTGCTTGAATCTCAAAAATCTTTAATGGACCTTTAGTTTTACTATTTGATAATTTTGTATTATTAATGAAACGTAATATATATGCCATAGATCGTTGCATGCGATAAAAATTTGAATACTTAGAAAATGGAAACCATGGGCCAGCCGATTGTATCACCAACCCTGCAACTTCTTGTTTTAATTCAGGTAGATATTGGTTATTATTTTTAGAATCGAAAATAGGCCAGAAAGATTCTTTATATTTAAGAAACTCTGGACCGGTCCACCACAGCTTACAATCTAATAAATCTTTAACATTTAGGCTTCGTGTCAGATGATCAGACGGGTTTAAGTGTGTAGGAACGTGTCTCCAATTATTGATGTTAGTAGTGGACTGTATCTCAGCTACTCTGTTCCTTATGAATGTCTTTAATTTATTAGTTGGTGTATTTAGCCATCCTAAAACTATAGTGGAATCCGTCCAATAAAAATACTCTTGGAATTTTAAACGTAGAGAGGAGGTAATTTTCTGACTAAGCCTTGCACCTAACAAAGCTCCACAAAGCTCCAAGCGTGGAATCGTAAGAGCTTTAAGTGGTGCCACCTTATTCTTAGAACACAACAGATGAATAGCAATCTCATCTTGTGTCATAGATCTTACATAAGCGCATGCCCCGTAAGCTCCTTCTGAAGCGTCTGTAAAGATATGTAATTGTGATTGCGTATGTGTCTGAATAAAAACTTGTCTCGGAATTACAACCTTATTTAAATATTGTAGAGAGCCTACAAATTCTAACCATGATTTTTTAGTACTTTCTGGTATTTCATCATCCCAAGAAAGTTTACACATCCATAGGTTTTGTATAATTAGTTTCGAGTGTAAAATTGATGGTGCCACTAAACCCAAAGGATCGAATAATTGGGATACAGTTGACAGTATATTTCTTTTAGTTATTTTTTTATTTGTTTTTAAATTAATTTCAAACCCAATAGAATCGGTTTTGTGGTCCCAAATAATACCTAATATTTTTGATGTATCATTAGGACATAAATCAATACGATTGATTGTAGTATGGTCACATTCTTTTATTTTAGTAAGGACCTCTAAATTGTTTGAACACCATTTTCTTAATGGAAAGCAACCTTCCCTGAGCTGTTTAGTTACTGAAGAATAGATATATAATAACTGATCGACATTATTAGCACCGGTGATGAGATCATCGACGTAAAAGTCATTGTTAATTATTTCTTGAATTAACGGATCAGAACACTCATCGGTTAATTGCTTCAAACACCGTATGGCCAGAAACGGAGCTGAAGCGGTGCCGTAGGTGACAGTATTCATCTCATAAGCTTTCAATGGTTGGTTCGGATTATCACGCCAAAGTATTTGTTGCAGACAACGCTGTGATTCATTAACTTCGATTTGTCTATACATCTTTTCGATGTCTGCAGTTAATACAATGTTATGCTGGCGAAAACGCAATAATATTGAAAATAGATCGTTTTGTATAGTAGGACCAACCTTTTGTAACTCGTTAAATGAATAACCAGTAGAAGTTTTAGCAGAACAGTCGAAAACAACTCTTAACTTGGTACTAAGGCTATTCTGTCTTTCGATGCCATGATGAGGAGCAAAATATTTAATTTGATCACTATAATAACTTTTAGATTCCCTCATGTGGCCCAAATTTTTATATTCATGTATAAAATCTGTGTATTGACTTAAAATCTGCATTGGATCGAAATTTTTTCTCTAAATGTTTAAATCGTGATTTAGCTAAATAGAAGGAATCACCTAAGATACTTGGTGATGATTTTAATGGAATAGTTACACAAAATCTGCCATTAGGTAGGCGAGAAGTAGTATCAACAAAATTTTGTTCGCATTCGATCTCTTCGGGAGACCAATCTAAATGTGTACTTGCTGATGTAGTAATATTATCTAACTCCCAAAATTTTGCAATTTGATTATTTAATGTTTGAGAGTCAGAAAAATTACAAAAGGCTAACGAGTTAGATTTAATAGAACCACCGACTATCCACCCTAGTTTAGACTTTTGCAATGTAATATTTTGTGATTTTAATTTAATTTGTTTAGGTTCTAATAAATCCCAGAAAATACTATTTCCTATCAAAATATCGATATTTGACGAAATATAAAATTCTGGATCTGATAAGATAATATATTTAGGAATATGTATATTCCGTTTATCTATAGATGAACTCGGCCATGGATTTGTAATTTGTGAAACAATCACACAAGTTATTGTTAACTTATAATTAGAATGCAATGAGAATATAGTAATGTCGCAACACTTTTTTGAAACCGATACATTATTGTTTAAGCTGCTGATAGTTGTTACAACGTTTCGTGTAGGTAAAGCTAGATTTTTACATAAACGTTCAGTAATAAAATTAGATGTACTGCCAGAATCTAACATGACTCGCGCGCGTATGATCTCATTTGTACCCTTCACACTTACGCATGCAGTTGACAATAACCCTTGTAATGATGAAATGGCACATGTCAACGCCACTTCGTTTTGTGAACCTGCTGCATTCTCTACGCTATGCGATAATTTAGTACAAATTAAAGTGTTATGTTTTTCATTGCATTTTTTACATGATTTCATATTACATTGTCGTGTGGAATGGCCTGGCCTGAGACAATTCAAACATAAATTTAATTTACTAACTTTAATTTCTCTTTCTTTTGTAGGTAGTTTGAGAAATGTTTCACAATAATAAATATAATGATCCGATTGACAAATGGGGCACCTGCGTTTTTTATAATTAGTTGTAACAAAACTATGTGTTCCTGATGGTTTGTAATATTTATGTTTAGTTTGTTCCATAGTTTCTAATAATTCTGTTCTACTTCTTGCAAATTTCAGTAAAGCGTCAAAACTTCTATCCGGTTTTTCTTGTGACACCTATAATTTCTCCCACTCTAATAAAGTTTGAGGGTCAAATTTACTAGAAAGCATATATATTAACAGGGTATCCAACTTTTCTGTCGATTCACCCAGAATAGCTAAAGATCTTTAATCTTTAATAAAACTGTCAATTAATCTTTTTAAATTAAACGAAGTATCCTTTTGCATAGAATACACACTAAATAACGATTTTACATGATTAGTTACAAGCATCTCTTTATTATCATATCTGTCGCAAATTAATTTCCAAGCGGTACTATAGTTAGTCGATGAGCATTGTAATGATTTAATTACCAATAACGCGCTGCCCTCTAACGATGCACGTAAGTAATGAAACTTATTAATGTCACTCAAGTCCGGATTATCGTGTATAAGCGACAAATATGTATCTCGAAACTCAAGCCAAGAACTATAATTACCATCAAATTTACCTAACTGTATGACAGGGAGTTTAACGCTGGCCTTAGTTTGTTGTCGTACGCTGCTTATGTCCGAGCTCGAGCGATGAAGCGGCTGACTGATCGTCATCCCTAACTTAGCGTGCGCGAGTGCAACAGATTTATAATACATGCACTCAAATGTATCGCGCTCTTTTAATTGATCGCCGGGGTTGGCTACAATACACTCGATTTCCCCTTGAACGTCATTATAACTATCTAACAATGATTCTAATTTTGATACTCGTAATTCTAATTCTAATTTAAGATCATTGTTTAAAATATCCGGTAAATTATTAACGTAATTATTAAATAAAGTTAAACGACCTTTTAAAGAACCTTGTTTCTTGATTAAACTTTGTTCCTCAGCCATAATAATTTGTTTTTAAGAAATATAGTATTTTTATCAATCAGAAGCAGAAATTCTTAATAAAAAGAAACCACTTTGCTACGGTCTTACGCTAACGCAACACAACTGATGTGCACGCGACGAACGCTCGGAACTAAGTGAGAGTATCGGCGGTCTAACTGCCCTTTTATAGGCAGTGGCTATAAGCAGTGATGAGGGTAGTTGTGTCGTCGTGGAGGACAATTGCTAACACGGCCTCTCCTGACCAAGTGTCGCCCTCGACACAAGCTCCGTGGCTGAAGCCTGGTCCGGTGCCGTTTTCATTGACTGACCAAGTCTCTTGCCTCCAGTGACAGTGGACAGTTAATCACTGACAGTGATTCCTGAGCCTGGAATCAATCTGCTTGGACCGACAACAACGGCAGCTCCAAGATCTTGGTCTACATTTAGGGAACCGGCCCCAGAGCGTGGTGCGCTATTCTGTGGCTCGTGTGCAACCGTATTTTCATCAAGCCCAGGCATTTTCCTCTGTAGATTCAGAGCTTTTATTGAGCTTCCAGTTGTTGTCACTATCCAGGCTGTGTATGAAAATAAAACGCCAAGGCAGATATGCCTGAAGTCTAATGAACGCCAAGACCATGTTAGGTCTGTAGTTCATCGAACGCCAGGGCAATATGCCCAAAGTCGGATAATGGAACGCCAAGGCCTTACGCCTGTAGTTCAGATAATGAACGCCAAGGCTTAAAGCCTGTAGTTCAGAACGCCAAGACCATGTTAGGTCTGTAGTTCAATGAACGCCAGGGCAATATGCCCGAAGTTCGGATAATTGAACGCCAAGGCCTTAAGCCTGTAGTTCAGATAATGAACGCCAAGGCTTAAAGCCTGTAGTTCAGATAATGGAACGCCAAGGCCTTACGCCTGTAGTTCGGATAATGAACGCCAAGGCCTTATGCCTGTAGTTCAGATAATGAACGCCAAGGCCATATTAGGTCCGTAGTTCAACGAACGCCAGGGCAATATGCCCGAAGTTCGGATAATTGAACGCCAAGGCCTTACGCCTGTAGTTCAGATAATGAACGCCAAGGCTTTACGCCTGTAGTTCAGATAATAAACGCCAAGGCTTTACGCCTGAAGTTTAGATTGTGAACGCCAAGGCTAGATAAGCCTGTAGTTCCGATAACAAAAGCTTTTACATACCTCAAAGAAGGCTGCACGTAACTCAGGGCACCACTCGCCACGCCAAGGCACCATATACTGCGCCGCTGCTTGTGTAGTTTTTCATAACTGCCGCTATGCAGTTTCAAGCTCATATTCTTCATTTGGTACAACCTTCACAACTCTGCCGAATGTTCTCAGGAACCGGTGAATTTACAAAGGCCTCGACCTTATGTGGGCTCGGCCTCACCTGACCCTGACTCAAAACCCGTCTTCATCACGTCTAGGGTTTCGGTGTGTAGTGTGGGAACGACGCTGTAGCCGACAATTCCGCGTTGAAACACTCGATCGGCTAGGCTACGTGACCGATACCGCGACTTATTATTACTAGAACGACGTCGCGATCTACGACTGGATCCGCCAGTCATATTTACTAAAACTACTCTGTTCTGTGGGCTAGAAGTTACTTATCCCACGTCTGATTTTATCAATCAGAAGCAGAAATTCTTAATAAAAAGAAACCACTTTGCTACGGTCTTACGCTAACGCAACACAACTGATGTGCACGCGACGAACGCTCGGAACTAAGTGAGAGTATCGGCGGTCTAACTGCCCTTTTATAGGCAGTGGCTATAAGCAGTGATGAGGGTAGTTGTGTCGTCGTGGAGGACAATTGCTAACAGTATATATTTTTTTTATTAATATATTTCAAACTATCGCACCGTAGTTTAGTGCTCATAGTTTTGTTGCAATCCACTACTCCGCTCGGCGTACGACCGACCGAGCTGAATAATATCTACCCGTTTTATCATTTAACAAATAAATGAGTTATGAAATCAGTAATACTTTAGTGCGTATTGTTAATTAGATAGATATATGTGTATAATAGAACTCGAATATTGTAAATAATAACAACACTGACACAAATGAATTGAATGAACGGAATGTGTAGGAAATAAAAATAGGATTGGCTTATCTGTCTACCGTCCCGTCTTCTTCACTTGCTTGTTTGCAGTATTGTTCCACGTCGCAGCTGGATCGATGATTTTAAAAAATCCGGTTGAAGGACCAATGTTGGCGCCGAAGAGGTGAAATATGGGCTTTTGAAATGAGTACTATTGATGTACAAAAATCAAAAATATATTGAATGCTCTTTGGCGAGCGCGTTGCGAGTTCTGAGTCGCGCGGCGTGCGTGCGTCCCGCGTGATCGGTTGCAATGGTGGGGTGCCCGTAGTCCCGTTGCGCGATGAACACCACACATTAGATCGCTTCGACAGTGATGGGACTGACAATAATAAAGGGATATTGAAAATAAAACAAAATTATCGTTAAAAAAATGAAAGTAGTTATTTATTTATTGCCTGCCTTTAAAACATGTCACCAAAAGTGTTGGTTGCATTTCCTGCAATTTTTTTTTATTTACCTTTATTTTGTTGTGGCTAACTATTAAAGGTTATCTGTAGTCTCTCGTAGCATCCTGCAGTATTTCTCCGTGTAGCGCACATCTCAAGGACATGATCATTATCTTTAGGTTTTACTTATTTTTCTGATTGTTTTTTATTTATTTCCGTCTCATTTATTTACCATAGGAGTTTTACCACAGGACTCATTGTTGGGAACTATTAAATGGGTTCTCAAATGAAATTAAAAAGTTAAGATAAAACGCTTTAAACTATAAAATGAGGTAGTGTTTGATAAATCTGTGTCACGTCGCCATAGTGTAAGGCCGTAATATGAGTAACAGCGTTACCTGTGTCTATACTTGGAAGTCGTAGTTTTTTTGTGTCTCACCTTCTTGTCCTCAGAGTTCTTTATTTACCTTTTTTTTATGTCTTGTCATCATTGATTATATCGAACGAACTCTACGTCAGATCAGCTAGATAAAGAAGGCATTAGATTAAGAATAGGCATTAGAAAAAGCCCTACTACCATCAGTTGGTTTCATCACGATGCGTTTTTACACCGAAAGCTCAGATCCATTGCTGAGATTCGAATTCACCTCCATTGACGTGGCGTCCGTACACACAACCGACTGATCCATCATCGCTTCAATCAGTAAAATAAAAACAATGATAGAGCAATAATCAAAACATAAAAGAAATAATTAGACGCGCTGAGCGGGCAGTTTGATTTACAGCATGAGGGCGTCCTCATGTTGAAAATCTGCCGCCGAATACCTATAGATGTGTTCCGGCAGTTGCACTTAAGAGCCAGTCCCTCCACTAGGCATTGTGTGTCCGCCATTTTGAGTCACATGATCTCTTTACATCAGGTGAGATTTGTTAGCCAAAACACTTATCTCAGAAAGAATCAAGTTTGTATTGTAATCCTAGTAAAATCCTGGGATATAGTAAGTCTAGCCATACTACTTTAATGTAGAACAATAGATGTTTATACCTTGTATGTCGAGAAGTTTCGCTTGCAGATAACCGTCGCGAAAGGTATACCACTGATGTCAACAGACTAGGACACGACCTTTTAATTGTATTAGCTTTTTATACAATACTAATTGTCGGATTCATTAGCGTGAAAAACAATTATTTAAAAAAAAATCTCGTTTTTGTAACTTTTTGAAGTGAAAACTTCTTTAGCATCGTTGTGATTTGAAACTCAATGAAACAAAAAGCGACATTAAATAAATAATAGTTAAAAAAAAAAACATGCTTTTTATAGAAAATTGAAAATAAGTTTTAATAAATTTAAATTAAGAATAGTGTTAAAAATTTCAATAAACATAAATTAAAAATAGCGTTAAAAATTTCAATAAATATAAATTAATAATGGTGTAAATGAATAAATACAGTTTTGCTTCTTCTGTTCATAGCGTAATGTTAAAATCCGACTGGTACTTCTTAAGATGAGCGTATTCAAACAAAAAACTTTTCCACTTTATAATATTAATACTGTAAGCAATTGACCTCAACGACGACACAACTACCCTCATCACTGCTTATAGCCACTGCCTATAAAAGGGCAGCTAGACCGCCGATGCATTCACTTAGTTCCGAGCGTTCGTCGCGTGCACATCAGTTGTGTTGCGTTAGCGTTAGGCCGTAGCAAAGTGGTTTCTTTTTATTAAGAATTTCTGCTTCTGATTGATAAAATCAGACGTGGGATAAGTAACTTCTAGCCCGCAGAACAGAGTAGTTTTAGTAAATATGACTGGCGGATCCAGTCGTAGATCGCGACGTCGTTCTAGTAATAATAGGTCGCGGTATCGGTCACGTAGCCTAGCCGATCGAGTGTTTCAACGTGGAATTGTCGGTTACGGCGTCGTTCCCGTGGTAGTAGAAAATAGTGCGTTGTGATCTTAGTAACGTGCATGATACCACTGAGGTCGGGGTGACGTCTCATCTGAACGTGTCCAGACACTACACACCGAAACCCTAGACGTGATGAGGACGGGTTTTGAGTCAGGGTCAGGTGAGGCCGAGCTCACATAAGGTCGAGGCCTTTGTAAATTCACCGGTTCCTGAGAACGTTCGGCAGAGTTGTGAAGGTTCTACCAAATGAACAATATGAGCTTAAACTGCATAGCGGCTGTTATGAGAAACTACACAAGCAGCGGCGCAGTATATGGTGCCTTGGCGTGGCGAGTGGTACCCTGAGTAATGTGCAGCCTTCTTTGAGGGTATGTAAAAGCTTTTATTATCTGAACTACAGGCTTAAAGCCTTGGCGTTCATTATGTGAACTACAGGCGTAAGGCCTTGGCGTTCAATTATCCGAACTTCGGGCATATTGCCCTGGCGTTCGTTGAACTACAGTCCTAACATGGTCTTGGCGTTCTGAACTACAGGCTTAAAGCCTTGGCGTTCATTATCTGAACTACAGGCGTAAGGCCTTGGCGTTCAATTATCCGAACTTCGGGCATATTGCCCTGGCGTTCGTTGAACTACAGACCTAACATGGTCTTGGCGTTCTGAACTACAGGCTTAAAGCCTTGGCGTTCATTATGTGAACTACAGGCGTAAGGCCTTGGCGTTCAATTATCCGAACTTCGGGCATATTGCCCTGGCGTTCGTTGACCTACAGACCTAACATGGTCTTGGCGTTCTGAACTACAGGCTTAAAGCCTTGGCGTTCATTATCTGAACTACAGGCGTAAGGCCTTGGCGTTCAATTATCCGAACTTCGGGCATATTGCCCTGGCGTTCGTTGAACTACAGACCTAACATGGTCTTGGCGTTCTGAACTACAGGCTTAAAGCCTTGGCGTTCATTATCTGAACTACAGGCGTAAGGCCTTGGCGTTCAATTATCCGATCTTCGGGCATATTGCCCTGGCGTTCGTTGAACTACAGACCTAACATGGTCTTGGCGTTCTGAACTACAGGCTTTAAGCCTTGGCGTTCATTATCTGAACTACAGGCGTAAAGCCTTGGCATTCATTATCTGAACTACAGGCGTAAAGCTATTAGACTTCAGGCATATCTGCCTTGGCGTTTTACTTTCATACACAGCCTGGATGGTGACGACTGGAAGCTCAGCTGGAATAAAAGCTCTGAATCTACGAAAAAAAATGCCTGGGCTTGATGAAAATACGATTGCACACGAGCCACAGAATAGCGCATCACGCTTTGGGGCCGGTCACTCTGTGCCTTCCCTAAATGTGGACCAAGATCTTGGAGCTGCCGTTGTTGTCGGTCCAAGCAGTTTGATTCCAGGCTCAGGAATCAGACTGTTAATGCCCCTACTGGAGGCAGAGACTTGGTCAGTCAATGAAAACGACACCGGATCAGGCTTCAGCCACGGAGCTTGTGTCGAGGGCGACACTTGGTCAGGAGAGGCCGTGTAAGCAATTGACCTCAACGACGACACAACTACCCTCATCACTGCTTATAGCCACTGCCTATAAAAGGGCAGCTAGACCGCCGATGCATTCACTTAGTTCCGAGCGTTCGTCGCGTGCACATCAGTTGTGTTGCGTTAGCGTTAGGCCGTAGCAAAGTGGTTTCTTTTTATTAAGAATTTCTGCTTCTGATTGATAAAAATACAATATTTGATTGCATTCGTTCTGAGGTAAGCAGATATGGCCACTCACACCGAAAGATGACATCTAGAATCTGTTTGTACAATCATCAATATATTTCATTCTATTAAAGGCTTCATCAAGTGCTCGTATCTCTTATTGTCAAGAAACTTCAGTATTACTTATTTCTTCGTACATTCATTTGGCGACTTGCTTTTCGCCATTTGCACTCTTTCGCAATTCGCAATAACGAATTTATTAAAACTTTATTGAGGACGAATTAAAATTTGCATTCAATAAAGTCTTTTTAATAGAAATAATAGTAATATATTTCTAAATGAACCGATTTAATAAAAATATTGTGATTGGTAACCATTTCGTTTACACTTTTATACTCCAGTCCCATGCTTATCACTTGTTATATATCTCTCGCCAGCGACCGACAAAAATACTGACATTCAAATAAATTAATGAAAACAATCTTGCAACACTGTCAATAATATGTTAGTTTGCTGGAGTCCTTGCTTCTTTAGCCCAGTTCGGTGTTGTTCGAGGTATAATAAATCAAAAAGGAATCTCTGCCTACAAAATAAAAAACGGTTCTTTCTCGGCAGATAAAAACATTCTTTATAATACGTGGAATCTGTAGCTTGCTTCGATCACTGTAAGTCATCTCGACAGTAGTACGAATCTGCTCCGGTTAAAAGCGTAGTAAAAACCCTCTTGGTTATAGTATTTTTATCAGTCTGGTTTTTTGATGACATTAAAAAGGTTACATTTCAAAAAAGACACAAATTAGTAAAATGTTGGTTCCATCTATATTTCCTTTGTGTCAAAATGAGTTAATCTAATAAAGAAATTCGATACAGTTTAAAAAGTTGTTTAAAGCATTTTCAATTCGGGAATTTTGATGTCAAAGATGTACCTCTCTGTGATTGCCTTATTACGGATAAAGTGGATGCCATTTATGAAAAAGTTGGAATAAGATCGGCAAATCTGTGGTTACGATATAGCTGAAGAACTGAGAATTGACCACAAAATAATTTAGAACCATTTGAAAATAGCTGAGAACACAGAAACTCCATATTCGAGTGGCACGCTAGCTCACTAATAGAAACTTAATAATAACCGAACCGTTTTTTAAAGATATTCTGGTAGAAGATAACTGGTGATGAAAAGTGGATTACGTACGACACGAAATTGTAAAAAACGTTGCTCAGGTTTCATACACTGTGGCGAAAAGATTTTTTGTTCTTATTATCCTCGACGTCGGGGGAGATAAGGGACCTGTTGGAGACACCTGGTGAAATACCGGGAATACGCTTTAACACAACGGCCTAAAACCTCCACAACCACTTCCTACGCGTGTATGGGCAGGAAAACAGGATCGCGTGAACAACCCACCGCTACCCTGTCCACGCGCTGGGGGTGGTAAATCCTGGGTTAACTCGTAATAAGGTGATGCAGTGTGTATGGCGGGATGAAAGAATATTGTTCATTATGGGCTTTTACCGCCGAGCAGAACCATTAATTCGTATCTCTACAGTCAGCAACATACGAGATTATAGCAAAAAGTTATATAGAAGGAGTTGGCATTTATCAATAAAAAGGTATTTTAGCACCATTACGCTATACCACACACATCTCTAGGCACTCAGCAAAAATTAAAAGAGTTTGGCCGGGGAATGTTAATGCATCCGAGATATAGCCCTGATCATGCACCTTAAGATTTTTATACGTTTCGGTCTGTGCAAAATTATTTGTTAGTGTCAGGTTAACATGGAGAGAATACTGCTATAACTATTTGTCGCATTTTTTTGATCAGAAGTCCCAAAATTTCTTCAGTAATAGCACCATGAGTGGAATACTAGCATATACTAGAACTAATAGAATACGTTGTTTATTGAAATTAGAACTGTAAAGAGGATAGTTATTTATTTATTTAGTTATTATTATAATGTTATTTTCAGCGACATAGAGTTTATTCATTATCACTACGTAGTACAAAACAAAGTCGCTTCCCGCTGTCTGTCTGTCCGTCTGTCCCTGTGTAGGCTTAGATCTTTAAAACTACGCAACGGATTATGATGCGTTTTTTTCTGATAGATAGAGTGATTCAAGAAGAAAGTTTAAATGTATAATACATGCATAATATAGTAGACAAACACTGATAATTTCAAAGGTTTCTTATGTGATGTCGTAAATAAACACATTTTTTGCGATTACATTTCAAACGCTTGCTGAACCCTACGAGATTGATCATAATAATGTACTACAGTATTGTACACCTTAAAAAAGTCTGCGATGGTATATGTCTATCTATTAGGTATAACCCACAATAACCATTTTTTATCCTTTACTTTGTACGAAAAATAATGGCTTATTTCCGACAGCATTCATACAGCATTGAACTCTTATCCAATTAAGTACCTTAAAAATACAGTTAATACAGATTAATGTGACCCTTTACAGCATATAATTTAAAGAAATATTTTCGAAAATAAAAATTTAAAATATAGAGACATAGTGGTTGTGTCGATACCGGCCGCGGGGCCAGCGGCGCGTGCCAATTAATAACGCGAGGAAATGTAAAAAATTAAAAAATAAATCGGTCAAACCATTTTTGAGTTTTAGCGAGAATTAAGAAAATCATTTGTAGCTGATGCGAAGTTCACCGGGTCAGCCAGTTAAAAAATAAAGCATATTTAGTAAGTAGTAGCATGAAAATAATGATTATTTTGATTTCCGACTCGTCTTTTTTGAGTCACTTGCCTCTAAAAAATTTTAATTGATGTATCTTTGCATCGATTTTGTCCAAAGTGATGCTTGTTCGATAAATGTATATATAATGAAGTAAAATTTCAAATTCTATTGTTATTTATAAAAGACCTATTAAAATAAAACGCAAAATAAAACGGAATCAACTGAATATGTCGAAATTCAAGATTCACCCATATATTGTAATTAAATTTTGTAAAAGAATACGACGAAAGTTTTTTCCTAACCTAATAAAAATATAAACATAGATTCATATAAATAGCTAATTAAAATTGGGCTCCGCGCCGCCGCACGGTTATGTCCGCAACACCGCTGTAGAATACCACTGTAAATATTTTATACCAATAAACATCAAGTTGAAAATGTCTAAACTCTTGAATAATATAATGTCGTTGGAGAAAATTGTATTATTACAATATTTTATATTAAAGAATATCACCTGTTATAATTTATTATTGATTTTTCCAATTTCCTTTTTCACATAATTATATCAACACGGAAGTTAAGATAGGTGATTTTTTTTTTATTCTTGAAGTCTATCCTACATATATTTAACAAGATTACGTGATAAAAGGTTTTAAAGGTTTTTTAAAGTAAAACTTCTCATGGGAAGGCTATCAAATTCCGTTTTGTGTGACTCTCGTTCGGGTAAGCTTGGCGCGAGTCGACTAAGTGAGCGAGAGAGATATAGTGTTGTTTCACTTCAGTCGTGTGCTCTTAAGGACACTATGTTACTTTATTTTGATTATTAGTATAGTTTTAAGTTAACTCCACATTAGCACATTCCATTTTATGGGGTTTTTTGATACATGGAAGAATTTCTCCTAGAGCCCCTAGCCAAAATGTCTTTTTCTACAATCGTTAACGTGAGAGAAAAGTATTACTCACGATTAAAGAAATAGCCAACGTGGCTAGGGCTCTCACTTCTACATACCAGATTACACTCCAAAAATCATCGTATTTGTTATGATTCGTTATTGCACACATTAAATTCAACGAGATAATAAATAAATAATTCAGTAATATCAATTATAAATTTATTTTATTAATTACAACAAACAGAGTTGGACTGCGTTATGTAAATACAGAACGAATGCATAAAATACGTTGGAGCTGTTACTGGCAACAGTTCTGCAAGAGCACTTGATGTGATAGTTGCACCAGAGTATCAGTTTTTTAACATCACTGTCTGTATATAATATTGTCCAATCAGTATTCGTTGAAAGATAAATTATAACAAATAGATGTTATCATTTACTGCCACTCTGGGACGCTGCAGCGACGGTGCCGAGCAAAGCTGATGCAGACGAGGCTCCTTGGGTGTACTTTTGACCGGTGCTTGTATACTCCTGTACGCTCGGGAGGAGGCCGGTAGCAGCGCCGCTTGCAACACTGTTCAACTTGGACGGTGCTGACGGAGGTGATAGAACTGATGGAACTGATGGTGCTGACGGTGCTACGGGCGCAGCTAGTGCAACACCCATGAGGTACATCAGCATGCAGCAAGCGAGTACCTGAAATGCGTTAATTTTATAAACATTTAGTCACTTCTATGCACAAGTAAACTAAAGTTACCACTCTTAAGTTCAATATCTGCCACCGAATCTCTATAGGTGTATTTTGGCAACTACACGTGAGAGCGAGTCCCTCCCTTAAGCTAGCGTGCCCACTTACTTCAGCTGCATCACTCAACATCCGGTGAGATTGTAGCCGTAACGCTAAAAAAAGCTATTAAAAAGAACATATACACGAAATAGATTCGTTATTCATAAAATATCACAAAATGTATGTTCCAATTGATATTATTTCTATTGCAGAGGTAATATTTACGTAAAATTACTTCCCGCAAGATGGCAGCAATTTCTGAAAATTGTATGCCTGGTCACTTTGACCAAAAAGTTTTATATTACTACATAATTTTAATGTTTCATATAAAACAGCAAAAACATGGATCAGTTAAGGAGATGTGGTGGTACCGACTTCAGCTGTCAGAGTTAAAACAATATTAAAACCATCGAAGAAACAATTGAGAATGAGAATTGGGAGACACTTGTCTCAACTGCATCACGCTGTTTAATAGACTTAAAAACAACTTATTTTGTCCGTTTAAATGTATATATGCAGCAAATTAGTTACCTTAATTGAAATTCTTGAAGCCATCTTGGTGTTTGGTTGAAGAGGTGAACTTGCGTTGGGTTATAGTTTATGTCTACCGAAATTGAACAACGGGTTATCTTATATACTATTTTCTGCGCATTAATTACATTAAAAATAATATAAATATCTGCGGTAGCCTTTTGTTGATACACTTGTACATGTTGTGTTCGCAAATAAAGAGTAGATTAATTATATTGTTAGCAATTGTCCTTCACGACGACACAACTACCCTCATCACTGCTTATAATCACTGCCTATAAAAGGGCAGCTAGACCGCCGATGCATTCACTTAGTTCCGAGCGTTCGTCGCGTGCACATCAGTTGTGTTGCGTTAGCGTTAGGCCGTAGCAAAGTGGTTTCTTTTTATTAAGAATTTCTGCTTCTGATTGATAAAATCAGACGTGGGATAAGTAACTTCTAGCCCACAGATCAAAGTAGTTTTAGTAAATATGACTGGCGGATCCAGTCGTAGATCGCAACGTCGTTCTAGTAATAATAGGTCGCGGTATCGGTCACGTAGCCTAGCCGATCGAGTGTTTTAACGCGGAATTGTCGGTTATGGCGTCGTTCCTGTGGTAGTAGAAAATAGTGCGTTGTTATCTTAGTAACGTGCGTGATACCACTGAGGTCGGGGTGACGTCTCAACTGAACGTGTCCAGACACTACACACCGGAACCCCAGACGTGTTCCGGGCGGGTTTTGAGTCAGGGTCAGGCGAGGCCGAGCCCACATAAGGTCGAGACCTTTGTAAATTCACCGGTTCCTGAGAACGTTCGGAGAGTTGTGAAGGTTCTACCAAATGAAGAATATGAGCTTGAAACTGCATAGCGGCAGTTATGAAAAACTACACAAGCAGCGGCGCAGTATATGGTGCCTTGGAGTGGCGAGTGGTGCCCTGAGTTATGTGCAGCCTTCTTTGAGGGTATGTAAAAGCTTTTGTTATCGGAACTACAGGATTATCTAGCCTTGGCGTTCACAATCTAAACTTCAGGCGTAAAGCCTTGGCGTTTATTATCTGAACTACAGGCGTAAGGCCTTGGCGTTCATTATCTGAACTACAGGCGTAAGGCCTTGGCGTTCTATTATCCGAACTTCGGGCATATTGCCCTGGCGTTCTGAACTACAGGCTTTAAGCCTTTGTTGATACACTTGTACATGTTGTGTTCGCAAATAAAGAGTAGATTAATTATATTGTTAGCAATTGTCCTTCACGACGACACAACTACCCTCATCACTGCTTATAATCACTGCCTATAAAAGGGCAGCTAGATCGCCGATGCATTCACTTAGTTCCGAGCGTTCGTCGCGTGCACATCAGTTGTGTTGCGTTAGCGTTAGGCCGTAGCAAAGTGGTTTCTTTTTATTAAGAATTTCTGCTTCTGATTGATAAAAATATATACTTAATAAAATATGCCATAGCAGGTGTTATGGTGACGCGCGACTCCATCACTATACAACGTGACGTAGACAAGTTAAAAGCATTTCGAGCTGCCCTCCCTCCATGTGACGCTAAGTTTAATTGCGGACCTGGCTCTCAAGTGCGACTGCCGGAACACACTTATAGATATTTGGCGCCAATTCTTAATTTGAGGGTGGTAGCAAACCAGGCAGGCATTAGAAAAAGGTCTATTATGATGTTTTCATTCACCAAAGGCCGATGCTCGTTGTAGATGGATTCGAGCTCACGTCCATTGACGCAGCGTCTATACACACTATCAACTGAGCTATCATCGCCTCCACACTTTAACGTGAAGAGAAAACAAACGCTAAATACAAACAAACTTGTAAAAAACTTTCTTTGGTTGTACTATGCATGGTAGGGCTTTATCTAATGCCCGGCTGACTAGCTACTACCCTCAAGTTGAAAATCTGCCATCAAATTCTATTAGATGTGTTCCAGCAGTTGCACTTGAGAGCCAATCCCTCCTGCCTGCAATGCACCTGCGATTCCTCTGCTGTTGTGGGTGTCCATGGGCGGCGATGATCACTTACCATCAGACGACACGCTTACTCACTTACTGTCTATTTCATAAAGAAAAACTTGTTGTATCAGGCTGTTTTTGTGACATTCAAAATGTCACATTTAAAAAAAAAACATTAATTAATAACATGCAGTTTCCAGGTATGTTTCATGTGTTTTTCTCGTTTTCAGAATAAGGGAAGCTAAAACAGCGATACATTTTAAAATTTTACTACACAAAAAAAATTGTATTATCAGTAAGAGTACAAAATTAGCTTAAGCCTTTTAATTCGGGGAATTTGGATATCAATGATGCACCTCATTCTGGTCGCCCCAATACGGATAAAGTACGGACGGAGGTGAACAAGAAGTTGAGAGGAAGCGGCCAGAATTGATAAATAGAAAGGTGTGGCTTCATATCATGATAACGCTAGACCACACATATTTATCTTAGAGGATGTTAATTCATCTGCTATATAACCCTGGTCTTGCACCTTCAGAATTTCACCTGTTTCTTTTCTGTCTCTTTAAAATGGTTAAGGCAGTGTCTGGTTAACAACAACGATAGGTTAAGGTTCTCATATAAAATGCGAAGAAACTTTCACCCCGACCTAATAATATATCAACACAAAAATTACACGAGATAAGTTCCTTCTAAAAACTCATGCATAATGCTACCCTTGCGCTTATTTCCTCCCGGGCTGAGTACCTTTCTCACTCGCCCCACAAGCTCGATGATCCTATGAAAACCCCTGAGGCTAACAGAACATGTCCGATTGAAAAAAAAGGAGACGATTAAGAGAGCGAGAGAGATATATTGATGTTTCACTTCGATCATCATTTTTTTATTTTATTATTAACATATTGTAAAGAAAATTGTTAGCGCATTCCATTTTATGGGTTTGTTTCTATACATGGAAATAGAGATTTGCGCAAGAGAAAACAATTACTAACGATTGTAGAAAACTCAAGGTGGCTAGGAGCCGTTACTTCTACACTCCAGAAAACGACATTCTTGTTACGATTCGTTATTCCACTAATTGAATGCAACGAGATAAGAAATAAATAATGCAATAATATCAGTTATAAATTTATTTTATTATTTATTCTCAGAGTTAGACTGCGTTATGTGGATACAGAACAAATACATTGAATATGTTGATGTTGTTATTGGCAACAGTATACAAGATCACTTGATATGATTGTTTCGCCAAGGAATCAGTTGTTTGACATTATTATCTTTGTATAGCATTGTCCAATCAGTGTTCGCTGAGAAGTAAATGTTAACACATGTTAACAACTAGTGCCACTCTGTAACACAGCAACGTCGGAGCCCGTCAAGGCCGACACAGCCACTAATCCATCGGAGGACTTGTTATCGGTGTGTGTATAATCTAGTACGCTCCCGTGTTCCCCGGAAGCAGCGCCGCCGGCAACGCTACTAAACTTAGACGGCGTTGAAGGAGATGATGGAGCTGAAGGAGATGAGGGTTCCGAAGGTGCTGAAGGCGCAGCAGGCTCAGACCCGCACCCGGGTGCAGCTAATGCAACAGCCACGAGGTACATCAGCATCCAGCAAGCGAGTACCTGAAATACATTATTTGCTGAATATTTATTAATTTCTTTGCACGAGTAAACTAAAGCACTTAAGTACTCTCTCTCAAGTTAAAAATCTGCCACTGAATACCTATAGGAATAATTCAGCAACTACAATTGAGAGCCAGTTTTATTTTTATTTACTTCGACTCGGTACATAAGCTGTTAAAGCTTTGACAGATTCACCGAACTTTTTGGGGCGAATGCTGAGGGCACTCAGCCCCGAGGCAGCGAGCGCAAGAATGTCAGAATGACCAAACCTCAGCTTGGGCTGCTCTCGGAAAACGAATAAAGATTCGCGGGCCTAACTAACCAACAGGTCCTAAGTTACTATATTTAGTGATCTTAACAATGACATCGGGCAAGACGCAGAAGTCCGTTACAGAACCGTGTACTTAACGTGTGGGTGTGCACGAATGGTATGCGGTATGATGATGTACTCTCAATGATGTGTTATTATCATTATTATTATCCTATCCGGAGGATCGAACCTAGGCTCAAGGATCTGCGGAGAGAGACCACGGTTGGTGTGGGGAAGCGACTTGAGAGCCAGCCTCTTTACTAAGATTAGCGTATTCGCCATCTTACGTACTTCGTCACTTAACAAAAGTTGAAATTGTGCCCTTTACGCTAAATCTATACCGAAAAATACAGATATAGTAAATATTTCAACAAGCTTAAAAGTGAGTTTTTGATACTGAATACTGATATTGAGAAAACTGATGCAGGTAACACTGTCCCAACTGCATTACGCTGTGCAATGGATTTAGGAACAAATAATGTTGTCTATTTAAATGTATATGTACAGTAAATTACTTACCTTTATTGAAATACTAGAAGCCATCTTGGTGTTTGGTTGAAGAGGTGAACTTGCGTTTACGATTATAGTTTATGTTAACTGCGATTCAACAAGGAGCTGGTTTATATACTATTTTCTGTCCATTGATTACATTTAAAATAATACTAATATATGCGATAGCCTTTTGTTGATGCATTCGTATGTTTGTTTGCTAATAATAAGTCTATTAATTATATTTCGTTGTTAGTGAAATATACAATAGAAGGTGGTGTAGTGACCCGCGACTTCATTACTTGCAACGTGACGTAGACATGTTGAATGCACTGCAACCTGCATTCTCGTTTAGCTTACTTATATTTTTCTATACGATGACATTCTAAACACTAAATAGACGACTTATTTCAACACTAAGCGACACTAGATCAGTGTGTGTGTTAAAAACTTTAACATTTTCATACATTTGAAAAATATTGTACCGGATTGATCGCCACTATTTTATATATTGCAAATTCCATGATGTTCCATTAATATAAGAAGGAACGAATAGGAACATTTCAATCCAGGAACGTGTTCCTAGTTGACGTCCGAGACATCCCACCGACATGGAGAGGATTCTCACGTCGGCCGCTAACATTAAAATATGAAAACTGTTCCATAAATGTACAACTCAATATATTACAGAAATAATCACAAGATGCATTTTCATTTACAAATCACTTAACGTTACGGGGATCTGGTCAGAGTCAGACCTACGATCCCTATAACAATATTTATATTTATTTCAGAGCTGATAGTAAAGGCGCCATGTTGTATGGCCGTGGATCTCGACATCTTCAATACCACGGTTTGTTTGAACTTACGAGACTGTTTACTAGTGAATATTTTTTTTTATTGCTATATTAATTTAAAACTGTGTGTTGCCTATGCACTATTTAACATTGTATATATCTTTATTAATATTTGTGAAAACTTGTAAATAGACTTTTATATTTTTTTGTTATAAATTATTAGTTGTCCTTGTAATAAATAAACAAAATAAATAAAAAATTACAGAACCGAACATATCTCTCCGAGCATATGATGTCTTTCTTACAGCTTCTCTACCGATGTAGGAAGTTTCGCCAGTGTTGTCAAGTGTGAAAGACTGTGGAAACACAATTAACATCCAAACCCAGAACATTCAATTGTGCATAACAGAAATAATTGTCCTCTGTCAGACTCGAACCCAGAGCACTTCGGTTGCAGCGAGTAAACTGCTTTAATCGCTGGGCCAACCGGGTAGTCTATTATTCTACAAAATATAATTAGCTATACTTTAGACTGCATTCATATAGAACTAAATATTTGTTAATAATTTTTGCCCGTTTCTGTAACTTTCTTCAACGCAGCTTTGCTCCTATTGGTGGTAGCGTGATGTTAAATAGCCGAAAGCCTCTCACACCATCTAATACTCGAAACATCTAATATATTTTGCCTCCTGCCTGCCTACGATTCCTATAACAATATTTATATTTATTTCAGAGCTGATAGTAAAGGCGCCATGTTGTATGGCTGTGAATATCGACATTTTCAATACCTCTGTTCGTAAACTTACGAGATTGCTTACTAGTGAATACTTTCTTTTATTGCAATATTAATTTAAAACTGTGTGTTGCCTATGCACTATTTAACATTGTATATATCTTTATTAATATTTGTGAAAACTTGTAAATAGACTTTTATATTTTTAATGTTATAAATTATTAGTTGTCCTTGTAATAAATAAAGAAAATAAATAAAAAATTACTGAACCGAACATAGTCACTAGACCAACCGTGTAGTCTATTAGTCTACAAAATATAATTTAGCTGTACCTGAGACTTCTTGCATATAGAACTAAATATTATTTAATCATTTTTGCCCGTTTCTGTAACTTTCTTCAACGCAGCTTTGCTCCTATTGGTGGTAGCGTGATGTTAAATAGCCGAAAGCCTCTCACAATGAATGCTCTATAAAATGAGTCATCGAAACACCGATGGAGGCATCGGCGCATCTAATATATTTTGCCTCCTGCCTGCCTAGCGCTGTTTTACTATCAGATATATACAAAAACTATTGTATATCATTAACAATAGACTACGAAGAATGTAAATATGTTAAGCCTCACAGCGTAAAGTTACGGTACAGATTTTCTGTAAAGGGTCACTGACACTGCACCCCAGGTGTATCTTATCCTAACCTAACTGGTCAATGAATGCTCTGAATGAATTGCTCAAGAACCTTAACGCATATTAAATGTGTTTATTCTCTATATTTACAGGAACACTAATTTTATTGAATTGGCTTAGTATACGGTACCGTCGGAATGCTCATTGATGCTGCACTTTCTCTGTGGGATTTTACAGGAACGAAGTTCTTTATGGGGCGTCGCGGAGGGGACCGTAGCCGCCAAAAAACGCCCGTAACGTTAGCGTACGATTATTATGTATAGTCTATGTATGATGGCTTTTTTTAAACTGATATACGCTGTTAGCCCTAAGGGCTTTGACAGCTTTACCGAACTTTTTGAGGCGAGTGCTAAGGGCACTCGGCTCCGAGGCAGCGAGTACAAGGGTGCCAGAATGGCCGAACCTCGGCTTGGGCTGCTGCCGGAGAAATATATGTATGATGGCTATACAGTGTCTAATGTATAGTCTAAGTGTTGACTGTTATTAATATATATTTTTTTAAATTCTCATAATTATGTAAAGTAGTAGTTTATCAATAAAAAAAATCATAATAAAAAATGTATACCCGAATAATTATTTTGTTTATACCTCGAATAGAACTTGAAATTAATATTTTCTTTATCTGATGAACCGCGACACCACTAGTTTTTTTAGAAAGCGTACAATAGTCTGTCTCGCTCTCATATAAGTTACCAATGTAATCTGGCCCAGTAGCGAATACGAATTTGCAAGATAATGGCCACTCTGACAGGTCAGATAAATTTAACGTTCATAACATGCTCGCCACCGGCTTATGATAGTGTTAGATGTACATATTTTAAAACAGGAAGCGAGAAAGGGTGACCATATAATACTTCCAAATTAAAAATTCTATTATGTATTATAGTACTGCTTTTACAGATACATACTTCTCTTACGTTTTTAATGTTTGAGATTGTATTTCAAAGGCTGGTTTGATACATTTGTTTGCGTGAAGCATAAATGCTTGCTCGAAGTTTTGTGGTGCTTTTATTGTTTACATATTTATTGTTATAAATAATAGCAGGTTAGAAGAATTCTTCTAGATTGTGTTTTAAGAATTGTGAGGTTTTGTTGCCTCCGTCGTCCATTTGGTCTACTAATGTGTCAAGTGCGCCATCTGGATCTGCGCATCGCACGCCGCTCAGCGCCGCGACCAGCACAGCCGCGAGTCCCCACAGTACCGCTTTGTGTAGCTAACCGGGGAACAAGAATAAAATAATATTTTAAACTTATATCTTCTTTAGACACGCTCAACACTTGTGAACTGTGTGATATTAAACTTAAATGATCACGCCATATTGTCATGACGTAACAAAACGCGTTGACACATAACCTAGAATGATAGTGCAAGTTTAAGGTTAGCACGGTCGTTGTGCAGATATCTATACTAATATTATAAAGGGATAAGATTTGGATTATTGTTTGTAACGAATAAACTCAAGAACTATTGGACCGATTTGAGAGACTCTTTAACCTTTAGAATGCTACATGATTAATGAATGCTGAAAATGATTAAATAAAACTTTAGTTCCACGCAAATAGAGTCGCTGACAGAAGTAGATAACAATAAAAATTGAATTGTGTGGTTTTTATGAAACCACGATGCAAGTGAAACTATTTTACCAAATCTAGCCTAAAACGACAATTTGATTTAATCACAGTATATTATTAAAAACTCTAATTCTAGTCCATTACTTTTTTGTTCGTTTTTTAATACATTTTATGTTCTTGCAAGCTACCATTGATTTGTTATTCTTTTCCCGGAAGGCTTCTAACCATATTAGTACTGATATATTTCGAATTTGAAACAAAAGTGGCAAGTAAACACAGGGCGTGATAACTCGTACATGGAGCCTGGAAAAGAACGCAATATAAGAGTTATCACGTAGTTGTAAGTCAACGTGTTAACTGTTTTTTTTTTCGATTTAGCATATTAACATCGTGTTTTTAATCTTAACCTATTAATTGGAAAATGGGAATGATAATGGGAATTCAATGCTACACGGTCAGTTGAAGCGAGCCAAGGACGCCGCCATATTGGCCTTGGCTGCTTTGCCTAGCGCCGTCCACTTTACCCCTTTTCCGTGGCCGGCTATAATACGAAATGCGTTAAATGGACGCAAAAATTTGAGGCAATGTAAAAAAAGTTTCACTTTATTATAATAAACCGGCGTTGGCTCAATGTTTTGTGGGGAACAATAGTGAAGTGAAAACTAAAGTCGACGAAGACATGTAAAAATTCAGCTCAAAACATTGCAAGGTAAATGTCATTTCTTTTCATATGAAAGATTCAGCTTTCCCACGGTAACGGATATTAATCCAACTCGATTCTGAACGGAACTGTGAAATGTGGTTGTACTTACGCAGCCCAAAAATATAACGAACACACTAATTTCATATTTCATATTACGTTAACTATGTATGTATTTTCTTTCTTTTTGTTTACGTTATTATTGATAGTTTCCTTTGTTGCTTGCATGTCTTTTATTAGCAATAAACGGATTCTTTCTTTCTAATATACGATTAAATTTGTTAAGCAATTGTAATGCGTTGTACTTTCTTTAATAAAGCCTTACTAGCGAGCGCTCTATGCAAGCATAGCACTTTACTCGAACAAGCGGTACATAGCCGAGCATGATGAGTCAGTGGCATTCAAAATGCACAAAATAAAGTATTCAGCGCATCTAAAGCATTTTTACTTGAAAAAAAATGTAGGAAATGCTTGTAAATTTTGTACTAATTCTTAAAAACCACCATATAAATGTGTTCGTGCAGCGAAAACTCCAATATATGTTTGGCTTAAATAGGCAGGTATTGTATTGTATCAGTACGCGGTGATTGCAAATTCGAACTTACGTCGCCCCAACAAAGCGACTGATGGCCGCGGGGTTTTAGTAGGTACTCCCGGCGACTAGCGACGGGCGAGTCCCACAAAACCTTGCCAGTTCCTCCGGTATTGGAGGGTAAGCGTAAATGCATTTCCCCATGATAAAAAAAAAATGGTGAAATACGAAATAAAAAACAATTTACCTTTATATACATGTTACGTGTTAGGAACGCGAGCGGTTGTACGTATAATAGACAACGCGATATAACATATAACTGTGTGGCGAGACTTATATATACATATCTACGGGATTGCACGATTCAATTTACGGAAAACTGTAATTTTTATTATATCGAACTGTTATTGTCGGTCACCACTAACGACAGGTTATTTTTCTGAATATATAAAAGCACTTTAAATTTAACCTGTAGATGGACCAAAGTGTTCCAGAAGTGAATGATATGTCGGTGAGGTGGTCACATGTAGCGAGGTGCTGGGTTAAGTTACGTTGGATCCGTCATAATAAACATCACGGCCCCCAGCCGCAAGCACCCTAGATATTAGTATTTATTTTGTAAATTTGGTTCATGCTCATTAAAGTGATAACATTAACACCCTGGCTGTGACAACTAAAATCATAAACCTTCATCTGGTGCGGTGGAGGATTAAAATTCGCCCTCAACGATATTTCCGCCAATGCGTGGCAGGTCTTAACTGACCCACCAGCACTAGGGTAGATTAAAATGCTATAACTTTGTGAAAATACGATATATACATTAATTTTTGTACTGTTAGAATAACCTAGAACCTAACTTTCTTTGGCTCGATTTGCTTCGGGATCTACCAAATAGGAAATGATAAATAAACCAGGGAAAGCGGCAGGCCGATATCGACCTGAACCGCACTAAAATGTATTTTTACTAGTGATAAGACTGACAAAAATAAAGGGATATCGAAAGTAAAACAAAATTACCGTAAAAAAAAGGAAAATAGTTATTTATTTACTGCCTGCTTTTAAAACATGTCACCAAAAGTGTTGGTTGCATTTCCTGCAATTTTATTTTGTTTCCCTGTTTTTTTCTTGGCTAACTATTAAAGGTTATCTGTAGTCTCTCGTAGCATCCTGCAGTATTTCTCCGTGTAGCGCACATCTCAAGGACATGATCTTTTGGTTTTACTAAATTTTCTGATTGTTTTTTATTTATTTCCGTCTCATTTATTTACCATAGGAGTTTTACCACAGGACTCATTGTTGGGAACTAATAAATGGGTTCTCAAATGAAATTAAAAAGTTAAGATAAAACGCTTTAAACTATAAAATGAGGTAGTGTTTGATAAATCTGTGTCACGTCGCCATAGTGTAAGGCCGTAATATGAGTAACAGCGTTACCTGTGTCTATACTTGGAAGTGGTAGTTTTTTTGTGCCTCACCTTCTTGTCCTCAGAGTTCTTTATTTATCTTTTTTTTATGTCTTGTCATCATTGATTATATCGAACGAACTCTACGTCAGATCAGCTAGATAGCACATACATAGGCAGGCAGGCATTAGAAAAAGCCCTACTACCATGTTATGGTTTCATCGCGATGCGTTCCTTCACCGAAAGCTCAGATCCATTGCTGAGATTCGAATTCACCTCCATGGTCGTGGCGTCCGTACACACTACCGACTGATCCATCATCGCTTCAATCAGTAAAATAAAAACAATGATAGAGCAATAATCAAAACAAAAAAGAAATAATTAGACGCGCTGAGCGGGCAGTTTGATTTACAGCATGAGGGCGTCCTCATGTTGAAAATCTGCCGCCGAATACCTATAGATGTGTTCCGGCAGTTGCACTTAAGAGCCAGTCCCTCCACTAGGCATTGTGTGTTCGCCATTTTGGGTCACATGGTCTCTTTACATCAGGTGAGATTTGTTAGCCAAAACACTTATCTCAGAAAGAATAAAGTTTGTATTGTAATCCTAGTAAAATCCTGGGATATAGTAAGTCTAGCCATACTACTTTTGTTGAAGAACAATAGATGTTTATACCTTGTATGTCGAGAAGTTTCTCTTGCAGATGAGCGTCGCGAAAGGTATACCACTTATGTCAACAGACTAGGACACGACCTTTTAATTGTATTAGCTTTTTATACAATACTGTTAGCAATTGTCCTCCACGACGACACAACTACCCTCATCACTGCTTATAGTCACTGCCTATAAAAGGGCAGCTAGACCGCCGATGCATTCACTTAGTTCCGAGCGTTCGTCGCGTGCACATCAGTTGTGTTACGTTAGCGTTAGGCCGTAGCAAAGTGGTTTCTTTTTATTAAGAATTCCGCTTCTGATTGATAAAATCAGACGTGGGATAAGTAACTTCTAGCCCACAGAACAGAGTAGTTTTAGTAAATATGACTGGCGGATCCAGTCGTAGATCGCGACGTCGTTCTAGTAATAATAGGTCGCGGTATCGGTCACGTAGCCTAGCCGATCGAGTGACCGAGAAAATAGTGCGTTGTGATCTTAGTAACGTGCATGATACCACTGAGGTCGGGGTGACGTCTCATCTGAACGTGTCCAGACACTACACACCGAAACCCTAGACGTGATTAGGACGGGTTTTGAGTCAGGGTCCGGTGAGGCCGAACCCACATAAGGTCGAGGCCTTTGTAATTTCACCGGTTCCTGAGAACGTTCGGCAGAGTTGTGAAGGTTCTACCAAATGAAGAATATGAGCTTGAAACTGCATAGCGGCAGTTATGAAAAACTACACAAGCAGCGGCGCAGTATATGGTGCCTTGGCGTGGCGAGTGGTGCCCTGAGTTATGTGCAGCCTTCTTTAAGGGTATGTAAAAGCTTTTGTTATCGGAACTACAGGCTTATCTAGCCTTGGCGTTCACAATCTAAACTTCAGGCGTAAAGCCTTTTGGCGTTCATTATCTGAACTACAGGCGTAAGGCCTTGGCGTTCCATTATCTGAACTACAGGCATTAGGCCTTGGCGTTCATTATCCGAACTACAGGTGTAAGGCCTTGGCGTTCCATTATCTGAACTACAGGCTTTAAGCCTTGGCGTTCATTATCTGAACTACAGACATTAGGCCTTGGCGTTCATTATCCGAACTACAGGTGTAAGGCCTTGACGTTCCATTATCTGAACTACAGGCTTTAAGCCTTGGCGTTCGTTATCTGAACTACAGGCGTAAGGCCTTGGCGTTCAATTATCCGAACTTCGGGCATATTGCCCTGGGGTTCGTTGAACTACAGACCTAACATGGTCTTGGCGTTCATTATCCGAACTACAGGCGTAAGACCTTGGCGTTCATTATCTGAACTACAGGCGTAAGGCCTTGGCGTTCAATTATCCGAACTTCGGGTATATTGCCCTGGCGTTCGTTGAACTACAGACCTAACATGGTCTTGGCGTTCTGAACTACAGGCTATAAGCCTTGGCGTTCATTATCTGAACTACAGGCTTAAGGCCTTGGTGTTCAATTATCCGAACTTCGGGCATATTGCCCTGGCGTTCGTTGAACTACAGACCTAACATGGTCTTGGCGTTCATAAGACTTCAGGCATATCTGCCTTGGCGTTTTACTTTCATATTGAAGCGATGATAGCTCAGTGGTAGTGTGCACGACTTCGCGTCAAGGGACGTGGGTTCGAACCCAAGCACCTACAATGAGCTTGAGCTTTCGGTGAAGGAAAACATCGTGAGGAAACCATAGCATGGTGGTAGGGCTTTTTCTGATGCCCGCCTGGCTAGCTACCACCCTCTCGTTGTGAACCTGCCGCCAAATACCAATAGGTGTGTTCCGGCAGCAGCACTTGAGAGCCAGTTCCTCCACAGGTTTAGCGTGTCTACCAACTTGGGCCGTATCGTCACTTAAGATCAGGTGAGATTATGGCCATAACGCTAAACCTTATGTATAAAAAAAAATACACAGCCTGGATAGTGACAACTGGAAGCTCAATAAAAGCTCTGAATCTACGGAGGAAAATGCCTGGGCTTGATGAAAATACGGTTGCACACGAGCCACAGAATAGCGCATCACGCTTTGGGGCCGGTTACTCTGTACCTTCCCTAAATGTAGACCAAGATCTTGGAGCTGCCGCTGTTGTCGGTTCAAGCAGTTTGATTCCAGGCTCGGGAATTGGACTGTTAATGCCCCTACTGGAGGCAGAGACTTGGTCAGTCAATGAAAACGGTACCGGACCAGGCTTCAGCCACGGAGCTTGTGTCGAGGGCGACACTTGGTCAGGAGAGGCCGTGTTAGCAATTGTCCTCCACGACGACACAACTACCCTCATCACTGCTTATAGTCACTGCCTATAAAAGGGCAGCTAGACCGCCGATGCATTCACGAAAATTTTGGAGTTCGGTTCGATCAGCCACAGCGAACGGACGTGTCCGTGAGCTCTGCCGATTGTTCTAAACTATTCGACCGCTGCGCCTTACCGCGCCGCTATTGTTCTCGGTTTCCTTTGTTCTCGCACCTGCGACGACGCACCTGCAACAAACCGGCTATTGTTGCTTGTTCGCGATACAGTATCTTTGTTCTCTAACCATATTGTTTGGTTATCGTGGTATTTAAATTGAGAGATATCTCTCAGTGTTTTTGTGCCGTGATTCCAAATATTGCTTTGTTATCGTGATTAAGTGCAGTGAAATTAGTGTCACCGCCTGTAAGTACGCCGGTCACCGGCTCCCAGATAAGGTAAAATTTAATTAATCCTTTTTACGGGCCAAGGCCCAGTACTTTTTGGAATATTGTTCTTTCTTTTACTATTTTTTTTTTCGATTTTACACGCTATTCCTTCGTGTACATACAAGTTAGATTACCTAAACGCAGGATAGTTTCTCTATTTTCTTTTAGCCGCGCCCCCCTGCCCTTCAGGCAGGGAGGTTTTTTCTAAAAATAAAACCAACATTCTTCTTGGTTTTGAAAGATAATCCATCTCCTCAAGATGGACGATCTTTTAAAATACCTAGAGAAGGAATGCCCAGAGATTCTCAAGGGATATCTCGCGAGCCGACCCGCGCCCATGCAGCGCGCCCGTGCCCCACCCACCGGCGCAAACGCGCCAGCGCGCCGTCCACCGACCCCGCCCACAATTACCTCCCTACCCGTCCGGGCCCCCGCCACCAAGGGAACCGCCCCGGCGCGTCGTCCGGCGTCGCCGCCTCTACCGCCGCGTTCACGCTCTCGCTCCCGCTCGCCGGTCATCCGGCATGCGGTAGCACCCCCCGCGTCACCCGCTACTACCTCATCGCGGACCCCGTCGCCCTCAGCGACCCCCGCCGCCGCACCCACGCCTCGTCCGTTCGAGGAAAAAATTTCTTACGCACCCCGACCGATACCCACGGCGAACTCTTTTTCGCCACTATCACCTGATCCGGAAATAGACATGGACACTGCTAATCCTGAAACGGACCTTACGGACTTTACTACAGTCTCAAGGGCGAAGCCCAAACACAAACGGGTGTTATCACCCGAAACCACACCCCCAGCCGCCGCAAAAACAATGCGTGCCGGCAATAACCGCGTCCCCACATCGCGCGACACTCACGCTGCACAAACAGCAGCTCCCACCGAAAGGGCGGTGCGGCCACCGCCCCCAGTCACAATAACTGACAAAGCAGCGTGGCTAAATATTTCCACGCGGCTGAATGCCGCCAAAATTAGATATACTCACGCCCGGAGCACCCCATCCGGTATACAAATCAAAGTCCCCACAATCGCGGACTACAAAAACCTGACAACATTCCTCCGCGAAGGAAAATTCCAATTTTTTACTTACACGCCCGAGGAAGAGCGCCTTCTGCGCGTAGTAATCAGGCGCGTCCCTAAAGAACTTCCCACGGAAGTCATTCTTGCCTCCCTTAAGGAGCAAAACTTACCCGCGCACGAGGTACACCGAATGTACCACTCCTTCACAAAGGAGGTTTACGACCTCGTCCTAGTCACCTTGGACCGCTCCAATGAAGGCAAGGAGGTTTTCAACCTCCAATCGGTCTGCGGCCTCTCCGGAATATCCGTAGAGATCCCGCATAAAAAGCATGCCCCTACGCAGTGTCACAACTGCCAATCTTACGGTCACTCGGCGAGAAACTGTCACATCAAGCCGAGATGTGTCAAATGTCTAGGAGATCACTCCACAAAGGAGTGCCCCCGCATGCCGGAAACGGTAGAGCCACCGAGCTGCGTCTTATGCGGCAAGGCCGGTCACCCCGCGAACTATCGCGGGTGTGAACGCGCCCCACGCACTAGGCGCACTCGCACGCGCGTCCCACAGCGCGCTCCTCCAGCGCACGCCGCGTCAACGCGCCCTGCCCCGCCACCGCTCATCTCAACCCAGGCCTTCCCGAGCCTGCCAAGTCCAGCGCGAGTCACTACCGCGCTCACACCATCACAAGCCCCGCCTTCCGCGTGGGCCGCTAAAGTACAACCGCCTAGAGTTGTACCTTCGAGCTCGGAAGCTCCGTCCTTCGACTTCCTAGGCCTAACCTGGATCGCAGGTATTCTTAAAGATTTTGACGTCGAAGACATCATCGCCTTCGACAAAATGGCCAGCTCTCCCGTCGGAATAGACCGACTTAAGGCCGTAGCCGCCTACCCTGCCCTCGCACGTGCTGTGCAAGACCTTGCCCGCGCTTCCCCATAAATAGTTTTCGCGATGCAGGATAAAATTAGACCCCGGGGCCTCTCTTTATCCTTTTTTAACGCGAGTAGCTTAACTTCCCAACGCGACTTAGTAGCCTGCTTCCTTAAGGAGCGGCAAATCGACGTGTTCCTCGTACAGGAAACACTACTTAAACCGAAGTTCCGCGCCCCTGCGATCGCAAACTACAAAATAATAAGAGACGATCGCACCGGCGCAAGAGGCGGAGGTACACTCATATATTTCAAAAAATCTTTATATTGCACGCGAATAGAACCTCCTAAACTTACTAACCTAGAGGTATCTATATGCAGAGTGGGCATGACCGATCATCCCACGATCCACATCGTTTCAGCGTACCTCTCGCCAAAGAAAACACTTATCAAATCAGATCTAGAAGCGCTCTTCGCGCTCGGTGAATCGGTAATCGTGGCCGGCGATCTTAACTCCGGGCACATTTATTATAATAACCCGCGTACCACTGTCAACGGTAGAATACTTCTCCGCTTGGAACACGAGCTAACTTTCGATGTGATAGCTCCTCCAGAGCCAACACACTTTCAGACCAACTGTCGACCCTCAGTTTTAGATATAGCTATCCTAAAAGGGGTCGCCCTTCAGGTGCGACACATCGAAGTCGCTCACGAACTCGATTCAGACCATCGCCTAGTAATTCTACTCCTCGGCCAGCCCGACGAGCATAACCTGCCTCCCATTAAAGTTGCCGATTATCCCAGACTTAGGCAATACTTGGCTACTAACATCTCCTCTCCCGAGCTTGACAGGATTCCAGACGTGATAGACTCGCCGGCCGACGCCGATCTGGCGGTCGACTCCCTGGTCAGTCACCTCCAGAATGCCGTCGAGGAAACCTCGAAAGAGGTAAAAGTGGCGAACGATCGCCGCTTTATACTCCCCGACGACATTCGGAGGCTGATCACTGAGAAGAACGCCGCGACTCGCGCCCACGACGCCTATCCGACAGTAGAGAACCGCGTCCGGCTACGCGCCCTACAAAGACAGGTCAGATCTCACATCTCTGAATTTCGCTCTCAAAGATGGGACAGCCTCCTGGAGGACCTCAAGCCATCGCACCTGGCCTTCTGGGAGCTCGTCCGCAAACAAAAGAGCAGTTACTCCTCAGCCACACCTCCACTAGACAGAGGCCCCACTCTTCCCCCTGCTTTCGAGAGCAGAGACAAAGCGGAGCTCCTCGCTAACACCCTAGAGGAACAATGCTCCCCCAACCCTTACGAATATCAGGACATAGATCCCGAACACTGGGAAAGGGTCACCCGAACAATACACACAATAAGGGAGACCCGCCCAGTAGAACTCCTAGACCCGGTCACCACCGACGAAGTCCTCTCAATAATTAAAGGACTCAAACCTAGGAAATCTCCCGGTCCTGATGGTATCAGGAATGAAGTCCTAAAGCTTCTTCCTGACAAACTCATAGCGCTTCTGGTCTGCATCCTCAATGCGGCCATATCTCATTGCCACTTTCCAGCCGTCTGGAAAAGGGCCACCGTCATAGGTATCCGGAAACCAGGCAAAAAAGCCTGCTCCCCAGAGAGCTACCGTCCGATCAGCCTACTAAACACCTTAGGCAAAATATACGAGCGGATTATTTTAAACCGCCTCCAAGTCGTCGTAGCCGACACATATCTTTTTCCGGACCAGCAATTCGGCTTCCGGCCGAAACATTCATGCACCCACCAAGTTCTCCGCCTCACGGAACACGTAGTCTCCAACTTTACGGAGCTACGCCTCCCCAGACGCACTCTCGCAGTCTTCTTCGATGTCGCCAAAGCCTTCGACAGGGTCTGGCACGAAGGACTCATATATAAGCTCCACCAGTTCCAAGTTCCGGACAGACTTGTCCACTTAGTTATACAATACTTATCTAACCGCTCCTTCTGCTACAAAGTAGACGGAGCTCTCTCCTCACCCCATCCTATTCGCTCTGGAGTCCCCCAAGGCTCCATTCTAGCGCCCTGTCTATTTAATCTATATGTCAGCGACATCCCAATCTTCGATAATGTCCAAGTAGGCCTCTACGCCGACGACACAATCATATATAGCTCGGGAAGGCAAAGAGCCAATCTTAGAAATCGAGTCCAACAAGCCATCTTCGCCTTCGGATCCTGGTGTCTCAAATGGCGCATAGGATTAAATCCAGAAAAAAGCTCGGCTATCATGTTCGATCCCCACAACTTCAAGCCACTCGAAGGCTCATTACACTTATTCGGTGTCGATATCGCCTGGGTAAATAAAACCAAATACCTAGGCGTAGTACTCGACAAACACCTCACCTTCACCCACCATATCGATTACGTAATCAAAAAAGCCAACACCGCCTCGGCCCTGCTACGTAATCTCACTTCTTCAAAAAGCAAAATGCCACTCAGACATAAGCTTACAATATATAAGACCTGCATACGCCCAATATTGACTTACAGCTGCCCAGTCTTTGCCCATGCAGCAATAACAAACCTGGAAAAACTTCAAGTCTTCCAGAATAAATTCATACGCACAATGGTCCAAGCCCCGCCTTACGCCCGCAACATAGATCTCCACAAAGATATGAATCTCCCTTCCATATACGCTTACATACGCGAACTCACCAAGAAATTCTTTGAAAAAGCCGAAGCTCATTCGAATCCCGAAATAGTAGAAGCAGTCAACTATACTGCAAATCCTCAAGCCGTTTGGTTCGCACGCCGGCCACGAAACTGCTTCACCGATCCCGTAGACGACATCACTAGGGAAAACGCGCTCCTTCCTGCCGTCTCTTCAAACCGTTCGTGTCCGCGCACACGCCCGCGTAACCGCAGGTCTCGCCGCCGAGGCCTTACGGTTAATTTCACTCCCGCACACCCGCCGCGGCCTCCCTCTGCAGACACTCGAGCCTAGGTCCGATCCTCCGGAAAGGAGCCCTCGAGCGACTCTGCTCGCGCGATACAGTGACACTCTACAACACTGAGAATACAACATCACACTGCATACCATCCGTGCACACCCACACGCTAAGTACACGGTTCTGTAAGGGACCAAAAACCTGTGGCCCTGCCAGTTGTTTGGCACTTTTTTTTTTTTTTTTTTGTTTTTTGGTTTGATCTTTTGTTCGCTATTGTTGTTAACCTTTCACTGTTCAATTAATTAATTTCTAAGTATTTCAGATATACAAGCACCAGAATACTAGTTAGACCACGGTAGTCCACGGTCGTTTTGATGCGAAGACTACGTCCTTCCAACACCGACAAACTCAATCCAAAACAGTTCAGTACAATCCACTCCACCGACTTCCTTGCCTCTCTTAAAAATTAGTATATTTAACATTTCACAAATTAGTAATTTATCTAAAGGTCTACTCCAGTAGGCCAGCTCTTATTATTTTATAATATATTTTCTCTTCCGGCAGCAGTCCATGCCAAGGGCCAGCCACAACGGCACCCTTGTGCCCGCTGCCTCGGGGCTGAGTGCCCTCAGCATTCGCCCCAAAAAGTCCTGCCAAGCTGTAAAAGCCCCTCCGGCTAACAGCGTATGTCCAGTCGAAAAAAAAAACAAAAAAAAAAAAACCGATGCATTCACTTAGTTCCGAGCGTTCGTCGCGTGCACATCAGTTGTGTTGCGTTAGCGTTAGGCCGTAGCAAAGTGGTTTCTTTTTATTAAGAATTTCTGCTTCTGATTGATAAAAATACTAATTGTCGGATTCATTTGCGTGAAAAACAATTATTAAAAAAAAATCTCGCTTTTGTAACTTTTTGAAGTGAAAACTTCTTTAGCATCGTTGTGATTTGAAACCCAATGAAACAAAAAGCGACATTAAATAAATAAAAATTAAAAAAAAAACACGCTTTTTATAGAAAACTGAACTAAAAAAATTGAAAATAAGTTTTAATTAATTTAAATTAAGAACAGTGTTAAAAATTGCAATAAACATAAATTAAAAATAGCGTTAAAAATTTCAATAAATATAAATTAATAATGGTGTAAATGAATAAAATGTATTTTATTTTTAAAAAAGCGTGGGGTGCATGGTGTCAATAGTTATAAATGTTTTATCGACAGGTATGAGTAGAGTGATTATCACTTGATAATTTAAAAAGCACCCCACGGTTTTTTTTTAAATAAAATACATATATTTTTTTATTTACACTATTATTAATTTATATTTATTGAAATTTTTAGAACTATTCTTAATTTATGTTTATTGAAATTTTTAGCACTATTCTTAATTTAAATTTATTAAAACTTATTTCTATTTTTTTAGTTCAGTTTCATATAAAAAGCGTGTTTTTATTTAAAACTATTAGTTGTTTTGTAGAATTATAATTCTTTTTAGTACTCGAAAATTTGTTAATGTTAGAGAAATAGGCTAAAAATAGTGATTGGAAATTAAAATATCAATTTCTGTCTTAAAGACTATAGAGAAAAATATAAAAAATTAAAATTAAGTTTCTTGTCTTATCGACTATAGATGAAAATTATATAAATTAACAAAAATCTTATTTTGCAAATTAAAAAATGGAATAATTTTATCAAATTAGTGTAGTATCATCAGTCCTCGATAAATCTATAAAGTTTGAACGAAATCTAGCTGTTTAAAGTGGGTCAAAATCGCGCCCAAAGGAGTCGGTTACAAACATACAAACAAACATACAGGTGAAGTTAATAAAAAGCATTAAAAAAACCCGCTTTACTAACTTTTTGAAGTAAAAACTTTTTAGCATCGTTGTGATTTGAAACTCAATGAAACAAAAAGGTTCATTGAAAAGAGACAACCACATACATCTATAGGATATAACCTGCGGGAGAATGAGATAGAAGGAATTATACAGTGTTTTGTTACAGGGGCCGAGTATACACGTACGTGATAGTATGTGTGTTTGTGTGCGTGCGTACCTGCGTACAACGAAGCGAAATTTTAAAGGTTTCACTTCTATCGCGTGTGAACTGGACACTCATTTTTGTTTAATACAGTTTTGATTCTTCTGTTCATAGCGTAATGTTAAAATCCGACTGGTACTTTTTAAAATGAGCGATTTCAAACAAAAAACTTTTCCACTTTGTAATATTAATACAATATTCGGTCGCATTCGTTCTGAGGTAAGCAGATATGGCCACTCACACCGAGAGACTACATCTCGAATCTGTTTGTACGACAGTTGCACAATGTTCATCAATATATTTTATTCTATTAAAGGCTTCATCAAGTGCTCGTATCTCTCATTGTCAAGAAACTTCAGTATTACTTATTTCTTCGTACATTGATTTTATGACTTGTTTTTAGCTATTTGCACTCTTTCGCAATCCACAATAGTGAATTTATTAACACGTTATAAAGGACGACTTAAAATTTGCATTTAATAAAGTATGTGTAATAGAAATAATAGTTATATATTTCTAAATGAACTGATTTAAGAAAAAGATTGTGATTGGTAACCATTTCGTTTACATTTTTATCCTCCAGTCCCTTGCTCACCACTTGTTATATATCTCTCGCCAGCGAGCTTGCAATCTTGCAATACTGTCAATATTATGTTGGTTTGCAGGAGTCCTTGCTTCTTTATCCCAGTTCGAGGTATAATAAATCAAAAAGGAATCTTTGCTTACAAAATAAAAAACGGTTCTTTCTCGGCAAATAAAAACATTCTTTAAACTACATGGAATCGTTAGTTCACTTTGATCACTGTTGTACTCACTTGTACTTGTACATCTCGACAGTAGTACGAATCTGCTCCAGTTAAAAGCATAGTAAAAACCCTCTTAGCTGTAGTATTATTATCTGGCTAGTTTTTTTATAACATTAAAAAGGTTACATCGTAAAAAAGACACAAATCAGTAAAATGTTGGTTCCAGTTATATTTTATTTGTTTTCCTTTGTGTCAAAATGAGTTAATCTAATGAAGAAATTCCATACTTTTTAAAAGGTTATTACAAAAAAGGAAAAAACGCAAGACAAACCGCAAAAAAAGGGACGTCTATGGATGTAATGCCCACTGCATTAAAAGTAACACTAAGTTGTTTTAAGCGTTTTTAATTCGGGAATTTTGATGTCAAAGATGTACCTCGCTGTGGTTGCCTTAGTACGGATGGAGTGGATGCCATTTATGAAAAAATTGGAATAACATCGGCAAAATAGTGGTTACGATATAGCTCAATATCTGAGAATTGACCACAAAATAATTTAGAACCATTTGAAAATAGCTGGGAACACAGAAACTCGATATCCCAGTTACACGCTAGCTCACTCATAGAAACTTAATAATAACCGAACCGTTTTTTAAAGATATACTGGTAGAAGATAACTGGTGATGAAAAGTGAATTACGTACGACACGAAATTGTAAAAAACGTTGCTCAGGTTTCATACACTGTGGCGAAACCATTTTTTGTTCTTATTATCCTGGACGTCGGGGGAGATAAGGGACTTGTTGGAGACACCTGGTGAAATACCGGGAATACGCTTTAACACAACGGCCTAAACCCTCCACAACCATTTCCTACGCGTATATGGGCAGGATAACAGGATCGCGTGAACAATTCACCGCTACCCTGTCCACGCGCTGGGAGTGGTAAAACTTGGGTTAACACGTAATAAGGCGATGCAGTGTGTATGATGTGATTGAATGAGTATTGTTCATTATGGGCTTCCGCCGAGCAGAACCATTGATTCGTATCTCTACTGCCAGCAAAAAATGAGATTAAAGCATAAAATTTAGAGAAAGCGGTTGGGGTTTATCAATAGAAAAGGTATTTTAGCACCATTACGCTAGACTACATACATCTCTAGCCACTCAGCACAAATTAAAAGAGGTTGGCCGGAGAATGTTAACGCGTCCGCGATATAGCCCTGATCATGCACCTTTAGATTTTTATATGTTTCGGTTTGTGCAAAATTATTTGTCAGTATCAGGTTAACACGGAGAGAATATTACTAAAACTACTTGTCGCATTTTTTTGATCAGAAGTCCCAAAATTTCTCCAGTATTAGCACCATGAGTGGAATGCTAGCATATACTAGAACTAATAGAATACGTTGTTTATTGTAATTAGAACTGTAAAGAGGATAGTTATTTATTTATTTAGTTATTATTATCATGTTATTTTCAGCGACATAGAGTTTATTCATCATCACTACGTAGTACAAAACAAAGTCGCTTCCCGCTGTCTGTCTGTACCTATGTTTGCTTAGATCTTTAAAACTACGCAAAGAATTTGATAAGGTTAATAATATAACAGATATAATGATTCAAGAAGAAGATTTATATAAATAATACATGCATAATATAGTAGAGAAACACTAATAATTTTAGAGGTTTTGAATGTGATGTCGTAAATAAACACATATTTTTGCGCTTACCATGGAAACGCTTGCTGAATCTTATGAGATTGATCAAAATAATTTACATACTCCTTAAAAAAGGTCTACAAAAAAGTCCGTGATGGTATATGTCTATCTATTAGGAATAACCCATAATAACCATTTTTTATTCTTTACTCTTTACGAAAATTCATGGATTATTTACGAAACGATTTTAAGCAATACTGCATTAATTCTTATCCAACTAAGTACCGTAAATACATTCGTTTAATATAGACCAATGTGCCCCTTTACAGCATATGATATAAACGAATATTTTCGAAGATATTACAAATTTAAAATAGAGAGACATAGTAGTTGCGAAGATACCGACCGCGGGGCCAGCGGCGCGTGCCTAATAGTAACGCGAGAAAATGTAAAAAAAAAAACCAATCGGTTAAACCAAATTTGAGTTATAGCGAGAATTAAGAAAATCAATTTTAGGTGATACGAAGTTCACCGGGTCAGCTAGTTAAAAAATAAAGCATATGTAGTATGAAAGTAATGCTTATTTTGATTTCGCTGTCGTCTTTTTTGATTCCCTTGTCTCCAAAAATCTTAATTGATGTATCTTTGAAACGCTTCGGTCCACTGTGATGCCTATTCGAGAAATGTATTTATAATGAAATAAGATTTCATGTTCTGTTGTTATTTATAACAGTTCTATTAAAATAAAACGGAATCAACTGAATATGTCAGAATTCAAGATTCACTCATGTATTGTACTTAAACCAGAAGAAACTTTTTTCCTAACCTAATAAATATATAAATGAGCAAGATCACGTCAAGTGGACACCCCCTTTTCCACTTGATTATTAAATTCAGGTATGAATATTTCTACATGAAGTATTTACCATGAACAATTAATCTCCAGAACAGTTTTTGCAAATTTTTTATTTTAACAACATTTTTTTTAATGAAAATTTTTATGACTTTTAATTAAAAAATCAATAAATAAAAAGCTATTAAAGATATTTTAATGAAACTTTCAGGATTCATAGTTCAATGGTTGTACTTTGATAAGATACACAAAAGTTTAAATTATTTATTGATTTTCATATTGTTAATTATCTTTTTAGTTAACAAATGAAAATTTTAATAACTTCTCCCTCAAAAAACAATTTTTTTTGCTCGATATTATGCATTAAACATTTAAGTAATAGAATCCGCAAAAAAATTTGAATGCTCGCGATTAGATTAAACAAAAAAAAAATATTTATGACGGGCGGTGAGCGCTGTCGGTACGGCGCGCTGCCGCGCGTCATTCCCTTACCTTTTAATTTACTCAGTAATTGTAAGTAAAAAGCAATTCTTTATTTTTTTAATAAAAATAATGTTATTTAATGGATAATTTTACTGAAACTCATTACATAAAATTAATTAATAAAATGTTTTTTTTTGTATTATTGAATAAACGAAGATATCTAAATTCTAGCAGTATTCTATTATTTTATTTTTATTATTATTCTTTACGAACGGTATTAATTATATTCATTTGTGGTCGTAAATAATATTGTCAATTTTTAATAAATAAATGTAAATTCTTAAAACTCGAGAACGGCTGAACAGATTTATCTTATTTTGGTATTGAAATGTTCGTGGAGGTCTAGGGAAGGTTTAAAAGGTGAGAAAAATAAAAAAAGAAAATAAAATAAAATTAAAAAAATATTAAAAATTACATTTCTGAACGCAACCATAATATTTGACAACCAACTAATATGTCAATCCATCCTGTCGCACTTCAGAACACGGAAAAAAGTATTATGATATTGTGTTACGATATCTATGAGTGCGCGAGAACTTCCTTTAATTTGGTGATCCCTTGTGATAGTGACATTCCAAGTAATGTGCTCTTTTTTGATATTTTGTGATAGTGACAATTTACTGATAAGCGAGCGAGTAATTTTCTCTCTTTGATTATTTACAATTTACGATGCCGAGGAGAAGACGACCTGACTTAGGTCGTCGCAGTCAATCAAATGTGCGATGAGCTACCTCACATGCTAACCACACTGATGACCAGAGAGAGACAGATCAAGAAAATAGTTGTATTGCTATGTCAGAATTGCGATTACGTGATAAAAGGTTTTAAAGTTTTTTAAATTCCATTTTGTGTGGCTCTAGTTCGGATAAATTCGCCGCGAGTCGACTAAGTGACCGAGAGAGATGTAGTGTTGTTTCACGTCAGTCGTATGCTGTTAAAGACACTGTTTCTTTATTTTATTTTGATAATTATAATAGTTTTGAGTAAACTCCACATTAGCACATTCCATTTTATAGGGGTTTTCTATACAAGGAAGAATTTTCCTTGAGCCCCTAGCCACGATGTCTTTTTCTACAATCGTTAACGTGAGAGAAAAGAATTGCTCACTGCGATACATATTAAAATTTTACTACACAAAAAAATTTGTATTATCAGTAAGAGTACAAAATTAGCTTAAGCCTTTTAATTCGGGGAATTTGGATATCAATGATGCACCTCATTCTGGTCGCCCCAATACGGATAAAGTGCGGACGGAGGTGAACAAGAAGTTGAGAGGAAGCGGCCAGCATTAAATAAATAAATTAAATAGAAAGGTGTGGCTTCATATCATGATAACGCTAGACCACACATATTTATCTAGAGGATGTTAATTCATCTGCTATATAATCCTGGTCTTGCTCCTTCAGAATTTCACCTGTTTCTTTCCTGTCTCTTTAAAATGCTTAAGGCAGTGTCTGGTTAACAACAACGATAGGTTAAGGTTCTCATATAAAATGCGAAGAAACTTTCACCCCGACCAAATATATCAACACAAAAATTACACGAGATAAGTTCCTTCTAAAAACTCATGCATAATGCTGCTCTTGCGCTTATTTCCTCCCGGGCTGAGTACCTTTCTCACTCGCCCCACAAGCTCGATGATCCTATGAAAACCCCTGAGACTAACAGTAAATGTCCGATTGAAAAAAAAGGAGACGATTAAGAGAGCGAGAGAGATATATTGATTTTGCACTTCATCATTTTTTTATTTTATTATTAACATATTGTAAAGAAAATGCCCTCTTAGCGCATTCCATTTTATGGGTTTGTTTCTATACATGGAAATGGAGATTTGCGCAAGAGAAAACAATCACTAACGATTGTAGAAAACTCAAGGTGGCTAGGAGCCGTTACTTCTACACTCCAGAAAACGACGTTCTTGTTACGATTCGTTATTCCACAAATTGAATGCAACGAGATAAGAAATAAATAATGCATTAATATCAGTTATAAATTTATTTTATTATTTATTCTCAGAGTTAGACTGCGTTATGTGGATACAGAACAAATACATTGAATATGTTGACGTTGTTATTGGCAACAGTATACAAGATCACTTGATATGATTGTTTCGCCAAGGAATCAGTTGTTTGACATTATTATCTTTGTATAGCATTGTCCAATCAGTGTTCGCTGAGAAGTAAATGTTAACACATGTTAACAACTAGTGCCACTCTGTAACACAGCAACGTCGGAGCCCGTCAAGGCCGACACAGCCACTAATCCATCGGTGGACTTGTCATCGGTGTGTGTATAATCTAGTATGCTCCCGTCTTCCCCAGAAGCAGCGCCGCCGGCAACGCTGCTAAACTTAGACGGCGTTGAAGGAGATGATGGTGCTGAGGGAGATGAAGGAGATGATGGAGCTGAAGGAGATGAGGGTTCCGAAGGTGCTGAAGGCGCAGCAGGCTCAGACCCGCACCCGGGTGCAGCTAATGCAACAGCCACGAGGTACATCAGCATCCAGCAAGCGAGTACCTGAAATACATTATTTGCTGAATATTTATTAATTTCTTTGCACGAGTAAACTAAAGCACTTAATTACTCTCTCTCAAGTTGAAAATATGCCACTGAATACCTATAGGAATAATTCAGAAACTACAATTGAGAGCCAGTTTTATTTTTATATTCTTCGACTCGGTACATAAGCTGTTAGCCTTAAAGCTTTGACAGATTCACCGAACTTTTTGGGGCGAATGCTGAGGGCACTCAGCCCCGAGGCAGCGAGCGCAAGAATGTCAGAATGACCGAACCTCAGCTTGGGCTGCTCTCGGAAAACGAATAAAGATTCGCGGGCCTAACTAACCAACAGGTCCTAACTTAGTATATTTAGTGATCTTAACAATGACATCGGGCAAGACGCAGAAGGGCCACGAAGGTAGTCCGTTACAGAACCGTGTACTTAACGTGTGGGTGTGCACGAATGGTATGCGGTATGATGATGTACTCTCAATGATGTGTTATTATCATTATTATTATCCTATCCGGAGGATCGAACCTAGGCTCAAGGATCTGCGGAGAGAGACCACGGTTGGTGTGCGGAAGCGACTTGAGAGCCAGCCTCTTTACTAAGATTAGCGTATTCTCCATCTTACGTACTTCGCCACTTAACAAAATGTGAAATTGTGCCCTTTATGCTAAATCTATACCGAAAAATACAGATATAGTAAATATTTCAACAAGCTTAAAAGTGAGTTCTTGATACTGAATACTGATATTGAGAAAACTGATGCAGGTAACACTGTCCCAACTGCATTACGCTGTGCAATGGATTTAGGAACAAATAATGTTGTCTATTTAAATGTATATGTACAGTAAATTACTTACCTTTATTGAAATACTAGAAGCCATCTTGGTGTTTGGTTGAAGAGGTGAACTTGCGTTTACGATTATAGTTTATGTTTACTGCGATTCAACAAGGAGCTGGTTTATATACTATTTTCTGTCCATTGATTACATTTAAAATAATACTAATATATGCGATAGCCTTTTGTTGATGCACTCGTATGTTTGTTTGCTAATAAAAAGTCTATTAATTATATTTCGTTGTTAGTGAAATATACAATAGAAGGTGGTGTAGTGACCCGCGACTTCATTACTTGCAACGTGACGTAGACATGTTGAATGCACTGCAACCTGCATTCTCGTTTAGCTTACATATATTTTTCTATGCGATGACTAAACACTGTTCCATAAATGTACAAGTCAATATATTACAGCAATAATCACAAGATGCATTTTCATTTACAAATCACTTAACGTTACGGAGATCTGGTCAGATTCAGACCTACGATTCCTATAACAATATTTATATTTATTTCAGAGCTGATAGTAAAGGCGTCATGTTGTATGGCTGTGAATATCGACATTTTCAATACCTCTGTTCGTAAACTTACGAGATTGCTTACTAGTGAATACTTTCTTTTATTGCAATATTAATTTAAAACTGTTTGATGCCTATGCACTATTTAACATTGTATATATCTTCATTAATATTTGTGAAAACTTGTAAATAGACTTTTATATTTTTTTGTTATAAATTATTAGTTTTCCTTGTAATAAATAAACAAAATAAATTACAGAACCGAACATATCTCTCCGAGCATATGATGTCTTTCTTACAGCTTCTCTACCGATGTAGGAAGTTTCGCCAGTGTTGTCAAGTGTGAAAGACTGTGGAAACACCATTAACATCCAAACCCAGAACATGCAATTGTGTATAACAGAAATAATTGTCCTGTGTTAGACTCGAACCCAGAGCACTTCGGTTGCAGCGTGTAAACTGCTTTAATTGCTGGGCCAACCGGGTAGTCTATTATTCTACAAAATATAATTAGCTATACTTTAGACTGCATTCACATAGAACTAAATATTTTTTAATAATTTTTGCCCGTTTCTGTAACTTTCTTCAACGCAGCTTTGCTCCTATTGGTGGTAGCGTGATGTTATATAGCCGAAAGCCTCTCACAATGAATGCTCTATAAAATTAAGCATCGAAAGATCGATGGAGGCATCGGCGCATCTAATATATTTTGCCTCCTGCCTGCCTAGCGCTGTTTTACTAACAGATATATACAAAAACTATTGTATATCATTAACAATAGACTACGAAGAATGTAAATATGTTAAGCCTCACAGCGTAACGTTACGGTACAGATTTTATGTAAAGGATCACTGACACCGCACCCCAGGTGTATCTTATCCTAACCAAACTGGTTAATGAATGTTCTGAATGAATTGCTCAACAACCTTAACGCACATTAAATGTGTTTATTCTCTATATTTACAGGAACACTAATTTATATTGAATTGGCTTAGTATACGGTACCGTCGGAATGCTCATTGATGCTGCACTTTCTCTGTGGGATTTTACAGCAACGAAGTTCTTTATGGGGCGTCGCGGAGGGGACCGTAGCCGGCTTAAAGCGCCCGTAACGTTAGCGTAAGATTTTTATGTATAGTCTATGTACGATGGCTTTTTTTAACTGATATACGCTGTTAGCCCGAACGGCTTTGACAGCTTCACCGAACTTTTTGAGGCGAGTGCTAAGGGCACTCAGGTCCGAGGCAGCGAGTACAAGGGTGCCAGAATGACCGAACCTCGCCTTGGGCTGCTGCCGGTAAAATATATGTATGGTGGCTATACAGTGTCTAATGTATAGTCTAAGTGTTGACAGTTATTAATAGATATTTTTATAAATTCTCATAATTATGTAAAGTAGTCTTTTATCCATAAAAAAATCATAATAAAAAATGTATACCGGAATAATTATTTTGTTTATACCTCGAATAGAACTTGAAATTAATATTTTCTTTATCTGGTGAACCGCAACACCACTAGTTTTTTTAGAAAGCGTACAATAGTCTGTCTCGCTCTCATCTAAGTTACCAATGTAATCTGGCCCAGTAGCGAATACGAATTTGCAAAATAATGGCAACTCTGACAGGTCAGATAAATTTAACGTTCATAACATGCTCGCCACTGGCTTATGATAGTGTTAGATGTACATATTTTAAAACAAGAAGCGAGAAAGGGTCACCATATAATACTTCCAAATTAAAAATTCTGTTATGTATTATAGTACTGTTTTTACAGATACATACTACTCTTAAGTTCTTAATGTTTGAGATTTTATTTTAATGGCTGGTTTGATACATTTGTTTGCGCGAAGCATAGATGCTTGCTCGAAGTTTTGTGGTGCTTTTATTGTTTACATATTTATTGTTATAAATAATAGCAGGTTAGAAGAATTCTTCTATATTGTGTTTTAAGAATTCTGAGGTTTTGTTGCCTCCGTCGTCCATTTGGTCTACTAATGTGTCAAGTGCGCCATTTGGATCTGCGCATCGCACGCCGCTCAGCGCCGCGACCAGCACAGCCGCGAGTCCCCACAGTACCGCTTTGTGTAGCTACAACGGGGAACGAGAATAAAATAATATTTTAAACTTATATCTACTTTAGACACGCTGATCACTTGTGAACTGTGTGATATTAAACTTGAATGATCACGCCATAATGTCATGACGTAACAAAACGCGTTGACACATAACCTAGAATGATAGCGCAAGTTTAAGGTTAGCACGGTCGTTGTGCAGATATCTATACTAATATTATAAAGGGAAAAGATTTGGATTATTGTTTGTAACGAATAAACTCAAGAACTATTGGACCGATTTGAAAGACTCTTCAACCTTTAGAATGCTACATGATTAATGAATGCTGAAAATGATTAAATAAAACTTTAGTTCCACGCAAATAGAGTCGCTGACAGAAGTAGATAACAATAAAAATTGAATTGTGTGGTTTTTATGAAACCACGATGCAAGTGAAACTATTTTACCTAATCTGGCCTAAAACGACAATTTGATTTAATCACAGTATATTATTAAAAACTCTAATTCTAGTCCATTACTTTTTTGTTCGTTTTTTAATACATTTTATGTTCTTGCAAGCTACCATTGATTTGTTATTCTTTCCCGGAAGCCATCTAACCATATTAGTACTGATATATTTCGAATTTGGCACAAAAGTGGCAAGTAAACACAGGGCGTGATAACTCGTACATGGAGCCTGGAAAAGAACGCAATCTAAGAGTTATCACGTAGTTGTAAGTCAACGTGTTAACTATTTTTTTTTTCGATTTAGCATATTAACATCGTGTTTTTAATCTTAACCTATTAATTGGAAAATAGGAATGATAATGGGAAATCAATGCTACAGGGTCAGTTGAAGCGAGACAAGGACGCCGCCATATTGGCCTTGGCTGCTTTGCCTAGCGCCGTCCACTTTACCCCTTTTCCGTGGCCGGCTATAATACGAAATGCGTTAAATGGACGCAAAAAATTGAGGCAATGTAAAAAAAGTTTCACTTTATTATAATAAGCCGGCGTTGGCTCAATGTTTTGTGGGGAACAATAGTGAAGTGAAAACTAAAGTCAACGAAGACATGTAAAAATTCAGCTCAAAACATTGCAAGGTAAATGACATTTCTTTTCATATGAAAGATTCAGCTTTCCCACGGTAACGGATATTAATCCAACTCGATTCTGAACGGAACTGTGAAATGTGATTGTACTTACGCAGCTCAAAAATATAAGGAATACACTAATTTCTTATTATATATTACGTTATCTATGTATGTATTTTCTTTCTTTTTGTTTACGTTATTATTGATAGTTTCCTTTGTTGCTTGCATGTCTTTTATTAGCAATAAACGGATTCTTTCTTTCTAATATACGATTAAATTTGTTAAGCAATTCTAATGCGTTGTACTTTCTTTAATAAAGCCTTACTAGCGAGCGCTCTATGCAAGCATAGCACTTTACTCGAGTTTTTCCCATAGCGGCTTTACCCGATCAAGCGGTACATAGCCGAGCGTTATGAGTCAGTGGCATTCAATATGCACAAAATAAAGTATTCAGCGCATCCAAAGCATTTTTACTTGAAAAAAAAATGTAGTAAATGCTTGTAAATTTTGTACTAATTCTTAAAAAACACCATATAAATGTGTTCGTGCAGCGAAAACTCCAATATATGTTTGGTTTAAATAGGCAGGGATTGTATTGTATCAGTACGCGGTGATTGCAAATTCGAACTTACGTCGCCCCAACAAAGCGACTGATGGCCGCGGGGTTTTAGTGGGTATTCTCGTCGACTAGCGACGGGCGAGTCCCACAAAACCTTACCAGTTCCTCCGGTATTGGAGGGTAAGCGTAAATGCATTTCCCCATGATAAAAAAAATGGTGAAATACGAAATAAAAAACAATTTACCTTTATATACATGTTACGTGTTAGGAACGCGAGCGGTTGTACGTATAATAGACAACGCGATATAACATATAACAGTGTGGCCAGACTTATATATACATATCTACGGGATTGCACGATTCAATTTACGGAAAACTGTAATTTTTATTATATCGAACTGTTATTGTCGGTCACCACTAACGACAGGTTATTTTTCTGAATATATAAAAGCACTTTGAATTTAACCTGTAGATGGACCAAAGTGTTCCAGAAGTGAATGATATGTCGGTGAGGTGGTCACATGTAGCGAGGTGCTGGGTTAAGTTACGTTGGATCCGTCATAATAAACATCACAGCCCCCAGCCGCAAGCGCCCTAGATATTAGTATTTATTTTGTAAATTTGGTTCATGCTCATTAAAGTGATAACATTAACACCCTGGCTGTGGCAACTAAAATCATAAACCTTCATCTGGTGCGGTGGAGGATTAAAATTCGCCCTCAACGATATTTCCGCCAATGCGTGGCAGGTCTTAACTGACCCACCAGCACTAGGGTAGATTAAAATGCTATAACTTTGTGAAAATACGATATATACATTAATTTTTGTACTGTTAGAATAACCTAGAACCTAACTTTCTTTGGCTCGATTCGCTTCGGGATCTACCAAATAGGAAATGATAAATAAACCAGGGAAAGCGGCAGGCCGATATCGACCTGAACCGCACTAAAATGTATTTTTACTAGTGATGGGACTGACAATAATAAAGGTATATCGAAAATAAAACAAAATTATCATTAAAAAAATGAAAATAAATATTTATTTACGGCCTGCCTTTAAAACAAGTCACTAAAAGTGTTGCTTGCATTTCCTGCAAATTTTTTTTTTTACCTTTTTGTTTCTTTTTTTTCTTGGCTAACTATTAAAGGTTATCTGCAGTCTCTCGTAGCATCCTGCAGTATTTCTCCGTGTAGTGCACATCTCAAGGACATGATCATTATCTTTAGGTTTTACTTGATTTTCTGATTGTTTTTTATTTATTCCCGTCTCATTTATTTACCATAGGAGTTTTACCACAGGACTCATTGTTGGGAACTAATAAATGGGTTCTCAAATGAAATTAAAAAGTTAAGATAAAACGCTTTAAACTATAAAATGAGGTAGTGTTTGATAAATCTGTGTCACGTCGCCATAGTGTAAGGCCGTAATATGAGTAACAGCGTTACCTGTGTCTATACTTGGAAGTCGTAGTTTTTTTGTGCCTCACCTTCTTGTCCTCAGGGTTCTTTATTAACCCTTTTTTTATGTCATGTCCTCATTGATTATATGGAACGAACTCTACGTCAGATCAGCTAGATAGCACATACATAGGCAGGCAGGCATTAGAAAAAGCCCTACTACCATGAGTTGGTTTCATCACGATGCGTTTCTACACCGAAAGCTCAGATCCATTGCTGAGATTCGAATTCACCTCCATTGACGTGGCGTCCGTACACACTACCGACTGATCCATCATCGCTTCAATCAGTAAAATAAAAACAATGATAGAGCAATAATCAAAACATAAAAGAAATAATTAGACGCGCTGAGCGGGCAGTTTGATTTACAGCATGAGGGCGTCCTCATGTTGAAAATCTGCCGCCGAATACCTATAGATGTGTTCCGGCAGTTGCACTTAAGAGCCAGTCCCTCCACTAGGCATTGTGTGTCCGCCATTTTGAGTCACATGATCTCTTTACATCAGGTGAGATTTGTTAGCCAAAACACTTATCTCAGAAAGAATAAAGTTTGTATTGTAATCCTAGTAAAATCCTGGGATATAGTAAGTCTAGCCATACTACTTTTGTTGTAGAACAATAGATGTTTATACCTTGTATGTCGAGAAGTTTCTCTTGCAGATGAGCGTCGCGAAAGGTATACCACTTATGTCAACAGACTAGGACACGACCTTTTAATTGTATTAGCTTTTCATACAATAATAATTGTCGGATTCATTTGCGTGAAAAACAATTATTTTAAAAAAAATCTCGCTTTTGTAACTTTTTGAAGTGAAAACTTCTTAAGCATCGTTGTGATTTGAAGCCCAATGAAACAAAAAGCGACCTTAAATAAATATTAGTTTAAAAAAACTAAAAAACACGCTTTTTATAGAAAACTGAACTAAAAAATTTAAAATAAGTTTTAATAAATTTAAATTAAGAATAGTGTTAAAAATTTCAATAAACATAAATTAAAAATAGCGTTAAAAATTTCAATATATATAAATTAATAATGGTGTAAATGAATAAAATGTATTTTATTTTAAAAAAAGCGTGGGATGCATGGTGCCAATAGTTATAAATGTTTTATCGACAGGTATGAGTAGAGTGATTATCATTTGATAATCTAAAAAGCACCCCACGCTTTTTTTAATAAAATACATATTTTTTTTTATTTACACTATTATTAATTTATATTTATTGAAATTTTTAACATTATTCTTAATTTATATTTATTGAAATTATTAACACTATTCTTAATTTAAATTTATTAAAACTTATTTCTATTTTTTAGTTCAGTTTTCTATAAAAAGCGTATTTTTTAGTTTTTTTAAACTAATATTTATTTTCTAATTTTTGGTTTGCTTTATTTATAATAGCTTGTTTTTTATTTAATTTTAAACTATTATTTGTTCTAATTTACTATTATTTAGTTTGGTTTTCTATAAAAAGCGTGTTTCTTATTTAAAGCTATTATTTGTTTTGTAGAATTAAAATTCTTTTTAGTATTCGAAAATTTGTTAATGTTAGAGAAATCGGCTAAAAATAGTGATTGGAAATTAAAATATGTATTTCTGTCTTAAATACTATAGAGAAAAATAAAAAAAATTAAAATTAAGTTTCTTGTCTTATCGACTTTAGATGAAAATTATATAAATTAACAAAAATCTTATTTTGCAAATTAAAAAATACAATAATGTTATCAAATTTGTGTACTATCATCAGTCCTCGATAAATCTACAAAGTTTGAACGAAATCTAGCCGTTTAAAGTGGGTCAAAATCGCGCCCAAAGGAGTCGGTTACAAACATATAAACAAATATCCTAAACAAACATATAAACAAACATACAGGTGAAGTTAATAAAAAGCTTTAAAAAAAAAATCCGCTTTTGTAACTTTTTGAAGCAAAAACTTTTTAGCATCGTTGTGATTTGAAACTCAATGAAACAAAAAGTGACATTAAAACGAGACAACCACATACATCTATAGGATATAACCTGCGAGAGAATGAGATGCCTTGAGAGCCATGAAAATGAGAGAATGAGAGTGCCTGCGTACAACGAAGCGAAATTTTAAAGGTTTCACTTCTATCGCGTGTGAACTGGACACTCATTTTTTTAAATACAGTTTTGCTTCTTCTGTTCATAGCGTAATGTTAAAATCCGACTGGTACTTTTTAAGATGAGCGTATTCAAACAAAAAAACTATTCCACTATATAATATTAATACAATATTCGATTGCATTCGTTCTGAGGTAAGCAGATATGGCCACTCACACCGAAAGATGACATCTAGAATCTGTTTGTACAATCATCAATATATTTCATTCTATTAAAGGCTTCATCAAGTGCTCGTATCTCTCATTGTCAAGAAACTTCAGTATTACTTATTTCTTCGTACATTCATTTGGCGACTTGCTTTTCGCCATTTGCACTCTTTCGCAATTCGCAATAACGAATTTATTAAAACTTTATTGAGGACGAATTAAAATTTGCATTCAATAAAGTCTTTTTAATAGAAATAATAGTAATATATTTCTAAATGAACCGATTCAATAAAAATATTGTGATTGGTAACCATTTCGTTTACACTTTTATACTCCAGTCCCATGCGTACCACTTGTTATATATCTCTCGCCAGCGACCGACAAAAATACTGACATTCAAATAAATTAATGAAAACAATCTTGCAACACTGTCAATAATATGTTAGTTTGCTGGAGTCCTTGCTTCTTTAGCCCAGTTCGGTGTTGTTCGAGGTATAATAAATCAAAAAGGAATCTCTGCCTACAAAATAAAAAACGGTTCTTTCTCGGCAGATAAAAACATTCTTTATAATACGTGGAATCTGTAGCTTGCTTCGATCACTGTAAGTCATCTCGAATGTAGTACGAATCTGCTCCGGTTAAAAGCGTAGTAAAAACCCTCTTGGCTATAGTATTTCTATCTGTCTGGTTTTTTGATGACATTAAAAAGGTTACATTTCAAAAAAGACACAAATTAGTAAAATGTTGGTTCCATTTATATTTCCTTTGTGTCAAAATGAGTTAATCTAATAAAGAAATTCGATACATTTTAAAAAGTTGTTTAAAGCATTTTCAATTCGGGAATTTTGATGTCAAAGATGTACTTCTCTGTGATTGCCTTATTACGAATAAAGTGGATGCCATTTATGAAAAAGTTGGAATAAGATCGGCAAATCAGTGGTGACGATATAGCTGAAGCACTGAGTATTGACCACAAAATAATTTAGAACCATTTGAAAATAGCTGGGAACACAGAAACTCGATATTCGAGTGGCACGCTAGCTCACTCATAGAAACTTAATAATAACCGAACTGTTTTTTGAAGATATACTGGTAGAAGATAACTGGTGATGAAATATCTACGACACGAAATATCAAAAAACGTCGATCAGGTTTCACACACCGTGGCAAACCCATTTTTTGTTTTTATTATCCTGGACGTCGGGGGAGATAAGGGACCTGTTGGAGACACCTGGTGAAATACCGGGAATACGCTTTAACACAACGGTCTAAAACCTCCACAACCACTTGCTACGCGTATATGGACGGGATAACAGGATCGCGTGAACAACCCATCGATACCCTGTTCACGCGTTGGGAGTGGTAAAACCTGGGTTAACTCGTAATAAGGCGATGCAGTGTGTATGGTGGGATGAAAGAGTATTGTTCATTATGGGCTTTTACCGCCGAGCAGAACCATTGATTCGTATCTCTACTGCCAGCACCAAATGAGATTAAAGCAAACATTTTAGAGGAAGCGGTTGGCGTTTATCAATTGAAAAGGTATTTTAGCACTATTACGCTAGGCCACACACATTTCTAGCCACTCAGCACAAATTAAAAGAGTTTGGCCGGGGAATGTTAATGCGTCCGCGATATAGCCCTGATCATGCACCTTCAGATTTTTATATGTTTCGGTCTGTGCAAAATTATTTGTTAGTGTCAGGTTAACATGGAGAGAATACTGCTAAAACTATTTGTCGCATTTTTTTGATCAGTAGTCCCAACATTTCTTCAGTAATAGCACCATGAGTGGAATACTAGCATATACTAGAACTAATAGAATACGTTGTTTATTGTAATTACAACTGTAAAGAGGACAGTTATTTATTTATTTAGTTATTATTATAATGTTATTTTCAGCGACATAGAGTTTATTCATCATCACTACGTAGTACAAAACAAAGTCGCTTCCCGCTGTCTGTCTGTACCTATGTTTGCTTAGATCTTTAAAACTACGCAAAGAATTTGATAAGGTTTTTTTAATAGATATAATAGATATAATGATTCAAGAAGAAGATTTATATGAATAATACATGCATAATATAGTAGAGAAACACTGATAATTTTAGAGGTTTTGAATGTGATGTCGTAAATAAACACATATTTTTGCGCTTACATTGGAAACGCTTGCTGAATCTTATGAGATTGATTAAAATAATTTACATACTCCTTAAAAAAGGTCTACAAAAAAGTCTGCGATGGTATATATCTATCTATTAGGAATAACTCACAATAACCATTTTTTAGTCTTTACTTTTTACGAAAATTAATGGATTATTTACGAAACGATTTTAAGCAATACTGCATTAATTCTTATCCAACTAAGTACCGTAAATACATTCATTTAATATAGACCAATGTGCCCCTTTACAGCATATGATATAAACGAATATTTTCGAAGATATTACAAATTTAAAATAGAGAGACTTAGTAGTTGCGAAGATACCGACCGTGGGGCCAGCGGCGCTTGCCTATTAGTAACGTGAGAAAATGTAAAAAAAAAAAAACAAATCGGTTAAACCACATATGAGTTTTTAGCGAGAATTAAGAAAATCAATTTTAGGTGATACGAAGTTCACCGGGTTAGCTAGTTAAAAAATAAAGCATATGTAGTATGAAAGTAATGATTATTTTGATTTCGCTGTCGTCTTTTTTGATTCCCTTGTCTCCAAAAATCTTAATTAATGTATCTTTGAAACGCTTCGGTCCAATGTGATGCCTATTCGAGAAATGTATTTATAATGAAATAAGATTTCATGTTCTGTTGTTATTTATAAAAGATCTATTAAAATAAAACGGAATCAACTGAATATGCCGGAATTCAAGATTCACTCATGTATTGTACCTTAACCAGAAGAAACTTTTTTCCTAACCTAATAAAGATATAAATATAGATTTCTATAAATCTATCTATATATATAATATAAATCAATTGCTGTTCGTTAGTCTCGCTAAAACTCGAGAACGGCTGAACGGATTTATCTTATTTTTGTCTTGAAATATTCGTGGAGATCTAGGGAAGGTTTAAAAGGTGAGAAAAATTAAAATAAAATTAAAAATTAATAGTAATAATTAAAAATTAAATTTCTGAACACAACTGACAACCAACCAATATAATGATTTCTTATGTTTACGCGAATATTATTCATTGAAATAAAACTAATTTAAACGGATTTTATCGCGGTTATTTATTTATTTTGATCCCGACGTTTCGAAAGCTTTTCAGCCTTAACCGCGATAAAATCCGTTTAAATTAGTTTTATTTCAACCAACTAATATGTCAATCTACCCTGTAGCACTTCGGAACACGGAAAAAAGTATTACGATATTTATGAGTGCGCCAGAACTTCCTTTAATTTGGTGATCCTTTGTGATAGTGACATTCCAAATAATGTGCTCTTTTTTTTATATTTGTGATAGTGACACTTTACTGATAAGCTAGCGAGTAATTTTCTCTTCTTGATTATTTACAATTGACGATGCCGAGGAAAAGACGACCTGACTTAGGTCGTCGCAATCAATCAAATGTGCGATGAGCTACCTCACGTGCTAACCACACTGATGACCAGACAGTGAGACAGATCAAGAAAATAGTCGTATTGCTATGTCAGAATTGCGATTACGTGACAAATGGTTTTAAAGTTTTTAAATTCCATTTTGTGTGGCTCTCGTTCGGATAAACTCGGCGCGAGTCGACTAAGTGACCGAGAGAGATGTGGTGTTGTTTCACTTCAGTCGTGTGCTCTTAAGAACACTATGTTACTTTATTTTGATTACTATTATAGTTTTAAGTTAACTCCACATTAGCACATTCCATGTTATGGGATTTTTCGATACATGCAAGAATTTCTCCTAGAAAATTTCCTCTAGCCAAAATGTCTTTTTCTACAATCGTTAACGTGAGAGAAAAGAATTACTCACGATTAAAGAAATAGCCAACATGGCTAGGGTCTCTCACTTCTACATTCCAGACAACACTCCAAAAATCATCGTATTTGTTATGATTCGTTATTCCACACATTAAATTCAACGAGATAATAAATAAATAATGCAAAAATATCAATTATAAATTTCTTTTATGAATTACAACAGAGTTGGACTGCGTTATGTTAATACAGAAGGAACGCATGAAATATGTTGGAGCTGTTATTGGCAACAGTTCTGTAAGAGCACTTGATGTGATAGTTGCACCAGAGTATCAGTTTTTTAACATCACTGTCTGTATATAATATTGTCCAATCAGTATTCGCTGAAAGATAAATGATAACAAATAGATGTTATCATTTACTGCCACTCTGGGACGCTGCAGCGACGGTGCCGAGCAAGGCTGATGCAGACGAGGCTCCTTGGGTGTACTTTTGACCGTTTCTTGTATACTCCTGTACGCTCGGGAGCAGGCCGGTAGCAGCGCCGCTTGCAACACTGTTCAACTTGGACGGTGCTGACGGAGGTGATAGAACTGAAGGAACTGATGGTGCTGACGGTGCTACGGGCGCAGCTAGTGCAACACCCATGAGGTACATCAGCATGCAGCAAGCGAGTACCTGAAATGCGTTAATTTTATAAATATTTAGTCACTTCTATGCACAAGTAAACTAAAGTTACCACTCTTAAGTTCAATATCTGCCACCGAATCTATATAGGTGTATTTTGGCAACTACACGTGAGAGCGAGTCCCTCCCTTAAGCTAGCGTGCCCACTTACTTCAGCTGCATCACTCAACATCCGGTGAGATTGTAACCGTAACGCTAAACCTATTAAAAAGGACATAAACACGTAATAGATTCGTTATTCATACAATATCACAAAATGTATGTTCCAATTGATATTCTTTCTATTGCAGAGGTAATATTTACGTAAAATTAATTCCCGCAAGACGGCAGCAATTTCTGAAAATTGTATGTCTGGACACTTTGACCAAAACTTTTTATATTGATACATAATTTTAATGTTTCACATAAAACAGCAAAAACATGGATCAGTTAAGGAGATGAGGTGGTACCGCCTTCAGCTGTCAGAGTTAAAACAATATTAAAACTATCGAAGAAACAATAGAGAATGAGAATTGGGAGACACTTGTCCCAACTGCATCACGTTGTTTAATAGACTTAAGAACAACTTATTTTGTCCGTTTAAATATATATATGCAGCAAATTAGTTACCTTAATTGAAATTCTGGAAGCCATCTTGGTGTTTGGTTGAAGAGGTGAACTTGCGTTGGGTTATAGTTTATGTCTACCGAAATTGAACAACGGGCTACCTTATATACTATTTTCTGCCCATAAATTACGTTAAAAAATAATATAAATATCTGCGGTAGCCTTTTGTTGATACACGTGTATAAATTGTGTTCGCAAATAAAGAGTAGATTAATTATATATACTTAATAAAATATACCATAGCAGGTGTTGTGGTGACGCGCGACATCATCACTATACAACGTAACGTAGACAAGTTAAAAGCTTTGCGAGCTGCCCTCCCTCAATGTGACGCTAAGTTTAATCGAGGACCTGGCTCTCAAGTGCAACTGCCGGAACACACTTATAGGTATTTGGCGCCAATTCTTAATTTGAGGGTGGTAGCAAACCAGGCCGGCATTAGAAAAAGGTCTATTATGATGTTTTTCTTCACCGAAGGCCAATGCTCGTTGTAGATGGATTCGAGCTCACGTCCATTGACGCAGAGTCTATACACACTACCAACTGAGCTATCATCGCCTCTACATTTTAGCCTGAAGAGAAAACAAACGCTAAATACAAACAAACTTGTAATAAACTCTGGTTGTACTATGCATGGTAGGGCTTTATCTAATGCCCGCCTGGCTAGCTACCACCCTCAAGTTGAAAATCTGCCATCAAATTCTATTAGATGTGTTCCAGCAGTTGCACTTGAGAGCCAGTCCATCCTGCCTACAATGCACCTGCGATTCCTCTGGTGTTGTGGGTGTCCATGGGCAGCGATGATCACTTGCCATCAGGTGACACGCTTACTCATTTACCGTCTATTTCATAAAGAAAAACTAGTTGTATCAGGCTGGTTTTTATGACATTCAAAATGACACATTAAAAAAAAAAACATTAATTAATAACATGTAGTTTCCAGGTATGTTTCATGTGTTTTTCTCGCTTTCAAAATAAGTGAATCTAATGAAGTGCGATACATTTTAAAATTTTACTTTCAAAAAGGAAAAATTGTATTGTCAGTAACAGTACTAAATTAGTTTAGGCGTTTTAATTACGGGAATTTTGATGTCCAAGATGCACCTCGTTCTGGTCGCCCCAATACGGATAAAGTGCGGACGGAGTAAAACAAGAAGGTGAGAGGAAGCGGCCGGAATTGATAAATAGAAAAGGTGTGGCTTTATATTAAGATAACGCTAGAACACACATATTTGGACACTCGACAAAAATTAAGAGAGATTATCAAGGGGATGTTAATTCATCTGCTATATAACCCTGACCTTGCACCTTCAGATTCTTACCTGTTTCGGTCTCTGTAAAATGCTTAAGGTAGTGTCTGGTTAACAACAACGATAGGTTAAGGTTTTCATATAAAATGCGAAAAAACTTTCTCGCCAAAATAATATTTCAACACAAAAATCACACGATATAAGTTCCTTCTCAAAACTCATGCTTGAGCTCATTTCCTCCCGGGCTGAGTACCTTCCTCACTCGCCCCACAAGCGCGATGATCCTGTGAAAATCCCTGAGGCTAACAGTACATGTCTGATTGACAAAAGAGACGATTAAGAGAGCGAGAGAAATATATTGATGTTTCACTTCGATCGTCATTTTTTTATTTTATTATTAACATATTGTAAAGAAAATGACCTCTTAGCGCATTCCATTTTATGGGTTTGTTTCTATGCATGGAAATAGAGATTTGCGTAAGTGAAAACAATTAGTAACGATTGTAGAAAACCGAAGGTGGCTAGGAGCTCTTACTTCTACACTCCAGAAAACATTGTTCTTGTTACGATTCGTTATTCCACAAATTGAATGCATCGAGATAAGAAATAAATAATGCAATAATATCAGTTATAAATTTATTTTATTATTTATTCTCAGAGTTAGACTGTGTTATGTGGATACAGAACAAATACATTGAATATGTTCACGTTGTTATTGGCAACAGTATATAAGATCACTTGATATGATCGTTTCGCCAAGGAATCAGTTGTTTGACATTATTATCTCTGTATAGCATTGTCCAATCAGTGTTCGCTGAGAAGTAAATGTTAACACATGTTAACAACTAGTGCCACTCTGTGACACAGCAACGACGGAGCCCTTCACGGCCGACGCAGCCGCGAATCCATCGGTGGACTTGTCATCGGTGTGTGTATACTCTAGTACGCTCGCGTGGTCCCCGGAAGCAGCGCCGCCTGCAACACTGTTAAACTTAGACGGCGCTGAATGAGATGATGATGATGAGGGAGATGAAGGAGATGATGGAGCTGAAGGAGATGACGGGGCTGAAGTAGCTGAAGGAGCCGATGGAGATGACGGAGATGATGGAGCTGAAGGAGATGAAGGTGCCGAAGAAGCTGATGGTGCAGACGGTGCTGAAGGCGCAGCAGGCTCAGACTCGCACCCGGGTGCAGCTAATGCAACAGCCACGAGGTACATCAGCATCCAGCAAGCGAGTACCTGAAATACATTAATTTGATGAATATTTATTAGTTTCTTTGCTGAAGTAAACTAAAGCACTGAAAGTCAGTCTCTCTCTCTCTCAAGTTAAAAATCTGCCAGTGAATGCTTAAAGGAATAATTTAGCAACTACACTTGAGAGCCAGTTTTATTATTATTCTCTTTGACCTGACATACACTGTTAGCCTTAAAGCTTTGACAGCGCCACCGAACTTTTTGAGGCGAATGCTGAGAGCACTCAGCTCCGAGGCAGCGAGAGCAAGAGTGTTAGAGTGTTAGGTACATCGCCACTTAACAAAAGGTGAGATTGTGCCCTTTACGCTAAATCTATACCGAAAAATACAGATATCGTAAATATTTCAACAATCTTAGAAGTGATCTCTAAATACTGATATTGAGAATACTGATGCAGGTAACACTGTCCCAACTGCATTACGCTGTGCAATGGATTTAAAAACAAAAAATCTTGTCTATTTAAATGTATATATACAGTAAATTAGTTACCTTTATTGAAATACTAGAAGCCATATTGGTGTTTGGTTGAAGAGGTGAACTTGCGTTGGATTATAGTTTATGTCTACTTAGATTCAACAAGGAGCTGACTTATATACTATTTTCTGTCCATAGATTACATTTAAAATAATACTAATATATGCGATAGCCTTTTGTTGATGCACTTGTATGTTTGTTTGCTAATAATAAGTCTATTAATTATATCTAGTTATTGTTAGTGAAATATACAATAGAAGGTGGTGTAGTGACGCGCGACTTCATTACTTACAACGTGACGTAGACACGTTGAATGCACTGCAACCTGCATTCTCGTTTAGCTTACTTATATTTTTCTATACGATGACATTCTAAACACTAAATAGACGACTTATTTCAACACTAAACGACACGAGATTAGTGTGTGTGTTAAAAACTTTAACATTTTCATACATTTGAAAAATATTGTACCGGATTGATCGCCACTATTTTATGTATTGCAAATTCCATGATGTTCCATTAATATAAGAAGGAACGAATAGGAACATTTGAATCCAGGAACGTGTTCCAAGTTGACGTCCGAGACATCCCACCGATATGGAGAGGATTCTTACGTCCTATAACAATATTTATATTTAATACAGAGCTGATAGTAAAGGCGCCAGTATGGCTGTGAATATCGACATTTTCAATACCACAGTTTGTGAACTTACGAGATTGCTTACTAGTGAATACTTTCTTTTATTGCAATATTAATTTAAAACTGTGTGATGCCTATGCACTATTTAACATTGTATATATCTTCATTAATATTTGTGAAAACTTGTATATAGCCTTTTATATTATTTTGTTTTTAATTTAAGTTCATAATGTTAGTTGTTAGTTTTCCTTGTAATAAATAAACAAAATAAATAAAAAAATACAGAGCCGAACATATCTCTCCGAGCATATGATGTCTTTCTTACAGCTTCTCTACCTATGTAGGAAATTTCGCTAGTGTTGTCAAGTGTGAAAGACTGTGGAAACACCATTAACATCCAAACCCAGAACATTCAATTGTGCATAACAGAAATAAATGTCCTGTGTCAGACTCGAACCCAGAGCACTTCGATTGCAGCAAGTAAACTACTTTAATCGCTAGACCAACCGGGTAGTCTATTAGTCTACAAAATATAATTTAGCTGTACCTGAGACTTCTTTCATATAGAACTAAGTATTATTTAATAATTTTTGCCCGTTTCTGTAACTTTCTACAACGCAGCTTTGCTCCTATTGGTGGTAGCGTGATGTTAAATAGCCGAAAGCCTCTCACAATGAATGCTCTATAAAATCTAATATATTTTGCCTCCTGCCTGACTAGCGCTGTTTTACTAACAGATATATACAAAAACTATTGTATATCATTAACAATAGACTACGAAGAATGTAAATATGTTAAGCTCCACAGCGTAACGTTACGGTACAGATTTTATGGAAAGGATCACTGACACCGCACCCCAGCTGTATCTTACCCTAATCTAACTGGTTAATGAATGCTCTGAATGAATTGCTCAACAACCTTAACACACATTAAACGTGTTTAATCTCTATATTTATGGACTGGACTGGTATTTCACAGGTCCGTTCAGAATTGAATTGGCTTAGTATACGTTACCGTCGGAATGCTCATTGATGCTGCACTTTCTCTGTGGGATTTTACAGAAACGAAGTTCTCTATGTGGCGTCGCGGAGGGGACCGTAGCCGGCAAAAAACACCCGTAACCTTAGCGTACGATTATTATGTATAGTCTATACATGATGGCTTTTTTTAAACTGATATACGCTGTTAGCCCGAAGGGCTTTGACAGCTTCATCGAACTTTTCGAGGCGAGTGCTAAGGGCACTCGGCTCCGAGGCAGCGAGTACAAGGGTACCAGAATGGCCGAACCTCGGCTTGGGCTGCTGCCGGAGAAATATATGTATGATGGCTATACAGTGTCTAATGTATAGTCTAAGTGTTGACTGTTATTAATATATATTTTTATAAATTCTCATAATTATGTAAAGTAGTCTTTTATCCATAAAAAAATCATAATAAAAAATGTATACCCGAATAATTATTGTGTTTATACCTCGACTAGAACTTGAAATTAATATTTTCTTTATCTGGTGAACCGCGACACCACTAGTTTTTTTAGTTAGAAAGCGTACAATAGTCTGTCTCGTTCTCATCTAAGTTACCAATGTAATCTGGCCCAGTAGCGAATACGAATTTGCAAAATAATGGCAACTCTGACAGGAGTTATGTTGTGGGCCTGGAGATTAGGCTTAAAAAAATACAAGTTGTTTGCTTGAAGAGCAGTGCAGAACTGTTTTATTATTGAATTATAAATGCTTAAATACTAAATATAACAGAGTTCTTATTTCATACGGATACATTATAAAATCCTTATCTGTTCTAGTTAACAATAAAGAATACTCAGAGTTCTTATTTCATACGGATACATTAAAATCCTTATCTGTTCTAGTTAACAATAAAGAATAGTTATGTGGATTACAGTTACACGTTTAAGAATATAGTTACTGATTATTTCTTGGAATGGATGTCACTTGACCTATATGATATCAATTAGTTATACGGCAGTGATGGTTATGCTGACGTAACTCCTCCCCCCTTAAGTGAGAGGCGCACCGATGACTGTAGCGGCTGAAGAGGTATGTCCTCGACTTGATGCTGCTGGTCTGAGGTTCGCGTCGTTCTAAGTTTCCACCAAAGTTTGTATATTGCGGCTGCTGATGCACTAAGTATAAGTATAATATATAAGAAGATAGATGGCCAACTTGGTGTTGATTGTATGCTGACTATATTATCTTCAGAATTTTCCTTTAAATTTTCTACTTTTTGAATCAAATTTTTCAGATTGTCTAAATTATTATCCTTTAAATTGATTTTGATGAAATTTTCTTTTGGTGCTTTATATACATGTGGTAATGGTATAGTTTCTTGTATCTTAATTTGTTTTTGGTGAGTAGTTAGTATTCTATTCATGATTTGAGCTTTGCAATTACTATTTATTGTTATCAAAGTAACACCTTTGTTACGTTGATATTTTATATCTTCACCACATGTAGTTTTTATAATTTCCTCTTTTTTTTTGTTATAATTAACCAACTATTTTCTTTAAGTTGTTGTATTAAATTATCCTTATATTTGGCTGTTGCGTATATACAGTTATGTGGTTCTTCGTGTTGTATTAACTGTGCTAGGCAATCCGTGGATTTTTGTAGAGTTTGCCATTCTAAGTGTTTACAAATAACCTCTTCTGGTGTTATTCTTGCACTTGGATCGTGGGGGTACGCGAATTCGTTGTTTCCCAGGACAATGTAAGGATTTGAAGGAATTAGGATTGTGTTGTTTATGTTAGATATAGAATACAGGTGTAACAGGTTATATAGGTGGTTGTTAACTAATGGTATTTCTAATATGAAATTTAATGTTTCATTGGTTGTGTAGGCTTTGACTATAATGGTTTTTTCCCACAAATATATATTTTTAATAGTTGGATTAAATATTAATTTTAATTCTATTTCTGTTTGAATATTATTTAATTCTTCGATCAATTGACTTGGGTCTATTACACCAGGGTGCATTTTTCCAAGATGTGAAAATATAATGGCATTTTCCAAAGTTGCTAATTTGTCATATAACTGTTGAAGTGATCTCTCGATTTCACTTAACACGTTAATTGAATTAAAGATAGAATTTTGTTGAGTTTGATTGATAATTACTGGCTCTAATTGTTTTTGATTTAATATAATATTTGATAAACTAGTTTCATAGTTTTTCATAAAATCCTTCATTATAGACAAAGTTCTCTTTTTATTAATATTGTTATTATTAATTGAGCTTTTTATTTCTTTTTCAAATCTGATTGCGTCATTTTCATCTAAATTTCCTGTTATTGCCTTTATTATAGATCCTATTCCTAGATAGATCCTATTTATTAAACCTCTTTTTTGTATATATCTTAAGCCTACGGTTTTTAGACCTAAGTATGCTAATTTACTTTCTATTGTATTTATTAAGTATTCAATTTGTTTTTGTATTATTTGGTTCGTAACAATATTTCGGTATAATTTAAATGTATAATAATTACTATATATGTCTGAAAAAATATTATTTGAGTGATATTATAGATTACGGCTAAATAATAAGTTACTGGACTTTTGCTTCAGATAGTATTAGTATGCCATTAGTACTATCTATTGGTTGTATTATTGCTGTTGTTGCCGCGAACCGGAACATAGCGATGCAGGTGATGGCGATTCTGAAACATTTTCAGGACGCCTTAGTAATCGGAAGTGAACTCGGATTGTTTTTGCGTTCACATGACTTCCTACTATTTCAGCTATTTGCTCAGGGTGTATTCTGACAATGGTATATGGTCCTAAATATTTTGGCTCTAATTTATTACTACGGGCTGTTTTGGCTACCTGTTTATAAACTTTGACACCAGTTTTAAAATTAATTGCTTCAGTATTTTTGTTTGCTTTTTCTATATTTAATTGTTTATCTAACGAGAGTTTTGTGTTAACTAGTTTGTGAATATTTTCCATAATTTGTTTATGTTTAATTACATATTCCTGATAAAATTCTTTGGGAAAATGTAATTCTAAAGGGTTTCTAGAATTAGTGTGACCATATAACAATTCGAATGGGGTAAATCCTGTCGCTGAATGTATTGAGTTATTGTATGCTATAATAGCATATTTCATTAAGTTTGTGGCGAGACGTCGGGAACGCGCACGAGCACGATCCGACGCTTCGGTAATTTCCGCCGCACTTCGTGGCGACTCGGTTTCTCACCGCAAATCAGTCGATTGCTAGCTACGACGCCGGGAGGCCGCACGCGCGCGTTTCCCACGGTTCTTTCGTATGCGTTCGATTTCATTTGTCGTTGTACTCGTTGTGTTGAACTATTAATAATTAATATACGTGTGTTCCTATTCGAGCGTATTATTGTAAAGGTCTCCCCTCAAGTGGTGACCCCGACGTGATTGAACACGCAACCTTCTGATTGTGACCCCGTATAGTACGAACATTATTAAATTATACATCGTAAAAAGACATTTTCGTGTGAGTTAATATCGCATCAGTGTTGCAAAAAGATGGCGGAACAAGCCGACGGCGTGTCAACAAATCAAGTTAACAGTGTTAGCGTCAAAGTGACGTCATTCTGGCCGGATGAACCAGAGTTATGGTTCGCACAATTAGAAGGACAATTTGAACTCGCTAAAATAACGATGGATAGTACAAAATACAACTATGTAATTTCAAATCTCGACTACAAATACATACGGGAAGTTAGAGACATAATACAAAATCCGCCAGAGAAAGAAAAGTACACTAAAATAAAAAATCAGCTGATATCTCGCTTATCATCGACACCAACACAAAAGGTGCAACAGCTGCTCACCCACGAAGATATCGGCGAGCGAAAACCGTCTCAGTTTTTGCGACATTTGCAAAACCTCGCCGGTCCTGATGTCCCAGACAGCTTCGTACGTTCGATATGGTCAAGCCGCCTACCGACTCACATCCAGGTCGCCGTCGCTACGCAGCCTAACCTCGAACTGGATGACCTAGCTACTCTGGCAGACTCCGTATACAGTGTCGTCGTACAACCACAAGTTCATCAATTATCCGCGACCGCTTCTAACACAGAATTTAGTGAATTAAAAAAATGTATTGCCGATTTAACGCGACAAGTCGCCGCACTCTCTTCATCGCGTTCACGCTCAAGGGACCGTCCGCAGGGTTGGCGCCGTCGACCCCGTAGCCGTTCCTACGACGACCCAACGAGGGGGTATTGTTGGTATCATCGCAAGTTTCAAGGCAAGGCGACAAATTGTCGTCCTCCATGCTCCTACGCGGGAAACGGGATGGGCAGTCGTTAATGGCGGCAGAAAATGGCTGCCACACTCCTGCGCGCCGCATTTTCGTCACGGACAAAAATTCTAAAGTTCAGTTTTTAATAGACACCGGATCGGACTTGTGTGTATATCCAAGTAAACTGATACGTGGTAAAAGTGTAAAAAACAGTGACTATAAACTCTATGCGGCTAACGGATCGATGATTAACACATTTGGAACGATTCATGTAAATTTAAATTTTGGTTTGCGTCGTGATTTTCGATGGCGTTTTGTGATAGCTGACGTCATTAAGCCTATCATAGGCATAGATTTTTTGTCATTTTATGATCTACTTGTGGACGCACGAAATCACCGACTAGTCGACAACACTACGTCACTAGCGGCTATTGCAAAGCCCGCGCGCTCGTATGTTTGTCAAATTAAGACTGTTTCAGGAACGTCTCGCTATCATCAGCTCCTCAACCAGTTTCCAGAGGTCACGAGACCACATGGAGAACCCACGATCAGGGAAGTTAAGCACCAAACGCTTCACTATATCCGTACTATGCCTGGCCCGCCTGTGTATAGTCGACCGCGCAGGTTAGCACCAGATCGGCTCCGAAGAGCTAAGCGTGAATTCGAAGAAATGGTGAAAGCAGGTATTGCACGTAGATCTGATAGCCCTTGGGCAGCGCCCTTACACTTGGTACCGAAGAAAGACGGTACAGATAGACCATGTGGAGATTATAGGGGCGTTAACGCCAGGACTATTCCTGATCGCTACCCAGTACGCCACATCGCAGATTTTTCACATAATCTGCATGGCTGTAAAGTTTTTAGTAAAATAGACCTGGTCCGCGCTTACCATTTAATTCCTGTTAATCCTGACGATATTCCTAAGACAGCTATAACAACACCGTTCGGGCTGTACGAATTTCCGTTCATGAGCTTTGGGTTGCGAAATGCAGCCCAATCTTTCCAACGATTCATGGATGAAATCTTACGTGACCTGGATTTTGCTTTCCCCTACATCGATGATATTTTAATCGCATCCCGGGACCATGCCGAGCACGAATCTCACCTGCGGCAAGTATTAGAGCGATTAACAAATCACGGCGCTGTTGTGAATTCTGCAAAAAGTGTTTTCGGTGTTCCAGAAGTGGAGTTCCTGGGTTACTTGGTTTCAGCAGCCGGCACGCAACCCACGCCTGAAAAAGTTCGCGCCATACTGAACTTCACGCAGCCACATACCTTGAGAGAGCTAAGAAGATTCCTAGGTATGATTAATTTTTATAGAAGGTACTTACCGAATGCTGCGAAGATTCAAGCACCGCTTCACCAACTTCTTTCTGGCAGCAACATCAAACCAAACACTCCCATATGCTGGACATCGGACCTCGAAAAGGCCTTTAATCAATGTAAGCAAAGCCTTGCTGATACTACGCTTCTCGCTCATCCCGACCCAGGAGCAGACCTCGTGCTCATTACAGATGCATCAGAGGTTGCAATCGGCGCCGTTTTACAACAAAAGGTTAAAAATCATTGCCAACCCCTTGCTTTCTTTTCCAAGAAACTAATATCTGCTCAGCGCAAATACAGCCCTTTTGACCGAGAGCTACTCGCTATATACGAAACTGTTAAACACTTCCGTTTTATGATTGAACTGAAACCTTTCACAATTTTGACCGATCACAAGCCAATAGTAGCCGCCTTTCGTAAACCTTCCGAGAAATGCTCACCGCGACAATTCAGATATTTATATTATGTATCACAGTTTACTAACGACGTGCAACATATCTCCGGAAATGAAAATATTGTAGCCGATGCTCTCTCACGAATAGAAGCTATTTCAAATGAGATATCTATAGAAAACCTCGCTTCTTCTCAAAGCAATGACGCCGAGTTAGACAAAATTTTAAACGCTAAAACGAGTTCCCTAGATCTTAAAAAGATTCAAATCAACGACACTAACACGTGTAAAGTATACTGCGACATTTCTGGTCCGGCACCTCGCTTGTATCTGACGCCCGAATTTCGTAAACAAGCTTTTGACTCCGTCCATGGTTTAAGTCACGCCGGTGCTGCACCCACTATCAGACAAATGACTCAAAGGTATGTTTGGCCTCATATACGCAGAGACTGCCGAGCTTGGACGAGGGCTTGCGTGGCTTGCCAGCGGTCAAAAATCGCGAAACACACTCGTGCGCCGATTCATGCTTTTGCACCCCCGTCTTCACGCTTTATGCACGTTCACCTAGACCTGATTGGACCATTGGCAGTATCACATGGGTACCGCTACTGCTTAACCATGATAGACCGTTTTACGCGTTGGCCGGAAGTAATACCGATCCAAGACATAACAGCAGAGACGGTAGCGCACGCTTTTCTGAGTGGCTGGATTGCGCGCTTTGGTTGTCCTCAGAAAATAACAACCGATAGAGGGAGACAATTTGAGTCACAGCTTTTTAAAGAACTCACTAAGCTTACAGGATCCAACCATCAGTCCACCACCGCTTACCATCCTGCTGCTAATGGTTTAGTCGAGAGAATGCATCGGCAATTAAAAGCTACTTTAATGTACCATAATAACGACAACTGGTTTGAATCCCTTCCACTGGTACTATTGGGGATACGCAATGCTTGGAAGGAAAATATTTCCTCTACCTCCGCAGAACTCGTTTATGGTGAAAACCTACGCTTGCCGTGTGATTTATTACAGACCGGCACAGACGAAATCGTAGACTACAATGATTTCCTATCCCGCTTACGGAAACATTTCAGGGAACTTAAACCAACTCCAGTACTACATCATGGCAACCATAAGACTTTCGTCCATAAGGATTTGCGCAACGCCACAGCGGTTTTCCTAAGGCAGGACCTCGTACGGAGACCGTTACAACCACCGTATACTGGACCTCACAGAGTCATAGAGCGGTCTGAGAAAACTTTTAAAATTGATATCGGAGGGAAAATCACGACAGTATCCATCGATCGTCTCAAACCCGCATACTCAGTACGAGAGCCCGACAACGGACCGAAATTACTTGCCTCGAAGACCACCACATCGACTGCTACAGAACCAAAACCGCATTATACTACGCGGTCGGGCAGGCGAGTTAGGTTTCCTCATCACATTTACGACCTAAAGGTCTCCGGGGGGGCTGATGTGGCGAGACGTCGGGAACGCGCACGAGCACGATCCGACGCTTCGGTAATTTCCGCCGCACTTCGTGGCGACTCGGTTTCTCACCGCAAATCAGTCGATTGCTAGCTACGACGCCGGGAGGCTGCACGCGCGCGTTTCCCACGGTTCTTTCGTATGCGTTCGATTTCATTTGTCGTTGTACTCGTTGTGTTGAACTATTAATAATTAATATACGTGTGTTCCTATTCGAGCGTATTATTGTAAAGGTCTCCCCTCAAGTTTATAGGTTCATCATTGTCTGTTATTCTTTGAATTCTGATCATTTCTGCTAATGTAGAGTGTAATCTTTCTATCGGTGAATTTGAGTTGGGGTTATAGGGTGTAGTGAAATGTATGTGTATGTTATGTATAGCACATATTTCTGTTATAACTTCATTATTGAACTTGGAGTCTAGTCTGTGGTAATTTTGTTAGGTAATGAATTATTGTTAAGAATGTTACACCTCCACTACTGTATAGATCCATATAAATAAGTTCCATAGGTTTGCAGGGTGTTTCTGTTAATGAAAGTGGTATTTTAAGTGGGTTACGTTCGTATTTACTCTTCATACAAGTTTCACATTTATTTATAAATTTTTGAATTGTGTTTAGCATGTTTGGCCAATGATAATTTCTGTGTATATGTTTATAAGTTTCTTGAATACCTCTGTGTATTGTTTTACCTTCATGATATTTCCTGATTAAATCAATTTGTTCATTCAAATTTTCTATTAAAGTTACTCTATTTAAACATCTAATTAATTTTGGACCTCGATTATTAAAAATGGTTTTGTATACTTGACAGAATAATGGATAAAATTAAGTGTGATGGAAATAACAATAAAATGTCCTATCCGGTATTGTGTGTTCTTTTAAAAATTGGATAATTTGTTCCTTTGTGTTGTTTATAGGAATCCAAACGTCCTTTATACTAATTTTACCTTTAGATCTATTATCGACTCTATATGTATCGCCAGGTGTTTTCCTAATATGAAACTGCTTTAATTGTCTATCTATGGCGTCGTCTATCTCTGTTAATTTTTCTATTGTTTCCTGTTGAATATTTTGTTCAATGTTTTCTGGTGTGATAGGCATATCTAATAATGTTCTAATATCTATATTGCTAATATATAATTCTTCTTGTGATGTATCAGTTTGTGTGTCTGCAATGTTTTTATTTGTAATTAATTTATTGTTAGTTTTGCCTTTTTTATATTGTACGTCGAAATCGTATTCGGCTAATTTAAGACGCCAGCGTGTTAATTTCGAGTTTGGGTCTTTAATTGACATCAACCAAGTTAACGGACGATGATCTGTATAAATTGTAATTTTTTTTCCATATAAATATGGTCTGAAATATTTTGTTGCCCAAATGATACCTAACAATTCTTTTTCTATCGTAGAGTATCTTTGTTCTGTGTCCGATAGTGTACGTGAAGCGTAAGCTACCGGCTTGTCTGAACCTAAATTTCCTTGCGATAATACTGCCCCTAAGGCTAAATCTGATGCATCTGTTGTTAGTATGAATGGTTTGTCAAAATCCGGGTATTGAAGAATCGGTGTATTTATTAATAAATTTTTACATTTATTAAATGCATCGATAAATTCTGTTGAATGATTTATTTTACTACCTTTTTTTAAACATTTAGTTAGTGGTTTCGTTAATTTTGCAAAATCTTCTATAAATTTTCTATAATATCCAATTAAACCTAAAAATGATTTAATTTCCTTTTGCGTTTTAGGTGTAGTGGAAAGTTTTTTACTGCTATTATTTTGTCCTGATTCGGTTTAATACCGTCATTAGTTAAAGTATGACCTAAAAATTTTACTTGTTTACATAAAAAATCAGATTTTTCTAATTGTATCTTTAAGTTATGAGCACGAAATCTGCTATATACTTGTTTACATTTATAAAGATGTTCTTGTAATGAGGTAGAATAGATTATGACGTCATCAAGGTACATCAGTACATTGTCAATACCGCGTAGTACTGAGTCCATTAGACGTTGGAATGTACTTGGAGCATTTTTTAAACCAAAGGGCATTCTGAGAAATTCGTAATGACCTGTGTCTACTGTAAATGCAGTTTTTTCAATATCATTTGGATCCATTTCTACTTGATAGTATCCAGAAGCTAAATCTAGTGTCGTAAAATATTGAGCTCTGCCCAATTTGTCTAATATGTCCTCAATGTTTGGAATTGGATATTTGTCTTCTATCGTTTTTTCATTTAGTTTCCTATAGTCGATAAATAATCTCCATTTTTGTTTACCTGTTTTATCTAATTTTTTTGGTACGATGTGCACTGGACATGACCATGGCGAATTACTTTCTTGTATAATTTTTTGTTTTAAATATTGTTCTATCTGTTTTTAATTTCCTCCTTTTGCTTAGGAGCTTGTCTAAATTTTTTTACGTATATAGGTTTTTCGTCAATTAATTTAAGTTTATGTTTAATTTTATGAGTGAACGTGAGTGGAATTTGTTCACTATGGAATATGTCACGATAATTATAGCATAATTTTTTGATTTCCCGTTTTTCTTCGGAATTCATATGTGTTGTTATTAGTTTATTTAAATTTTGTTCTAATATTCCATTTTTATTTTCGACTTTACTATCTTGTGTTTGGTGAACATTAATTTCGTTAATTTTAAATTTCTCTAGAGAAAGTTACAACTATTTTTAAATTTGATAACTTCCTCTGTGGGGTTGATTACAGTTGTTAGAAAATTTCCGTTTTTTACTGATATAAATGCGGAAGAGAATATAAGACCGTTTTTGCATTTTTTTTCTTTTAATAGGTATTCTCCGTTTTTATAATTACAAAGTAAATTAATGACTTGTTCGTTATTTGCTTTAATTTTAGTGTATGACTTAATGTCGTCTTTTAATGGTATGTTTGCTTTTCTGGTATGTAATATCATTTTTTTAATGTTGATTTCGCAATCAAGTGGCACTAGAAAGTCTAGACCTAACAATCCTATAAAGTCTGAGTCGAAGTTAAACAATAAGAATTTGTGTAATTTCTTCATTAAATAATTTTTTTGGGAGTTTTATTAATGCTACTCTACTGTGCTTAGTAGTAGGATGCGCTGTTTTAATATAATGAACTTCTTTTTTTATTTTGTAAGAAATAATTTTATAATTTTTTAAAATTTCAGGATTTATTAATGATTGCGATGCACCTGTGTCTATCAAAAATCGACCTCCTAATTCCTCTATAAATATATAAGGAAGGCGACTGTAGTTTTGTATGTTATTTAAAAACGTTATGTTATTGAATCCTCTTCCAATTCCTCGGGAAAATTTTCCTCGTCCTCGGAAGAGTCTCTTTCACTATCGCGGATGATGTCGTTATTCTTATTTTCCATCTCATTTTGGAAATGAATGGTTTTTTTGAAATTATCATTATTATTATTATTAGGTTTTTTTACCGTTTTAGGCTTATTGTTGTCCGGAGTTTTGATTGAAGTTTTATTTTGTTGTCCTTTTTTCATTCGTACATTTATTTCCTCCTGTTTTGCTATAGCAATAACCTGATCTAAATTTTCGATATTTTTCATTTTAATTAATGTTGCCGTTAATGGGTTAATTTTGTCTAAAAATGATTTTATAGCCATTTGTTCGTAGTATGACCTCTTTGTCGGGTCTAATGATATTAACGAACAGGCTAGGTTCCGTATTTTATTACCGAAAAATTCGAGTGAATTGTTATCTCTATTTAGTAATATTAATTCTTGTACTAATTGTAGTTCGTTTCTATATTCACCGAACCTACTTTGGACCTACTTAGTTTATTTCGGATGAGACATGCGACGTAAGGATCGTCTCTGTCTGCTATTAATTCTAATATATTTTCAACACCTTTTATATAAAAATTTAATGTTTGTTTGTTCCCGTCATACGTGGGTAACAGTGACGCTAAGGTCTTATAGTCAATCTCTATGGATTTTACGACTATGTTTGTGTCATCTTTTTTATCAGAAGCCATTTTGATATTCCTGATGTATAAAGTAACCAATGAACACAAAAAATATTTATAGTAGAAACACAAAAATACAATAAATGTAGATTCTAAGTGTTTAGAAAGGATAGGAAGGAAACTCGGGAGACAACAAATGTTATGCTTACCCCACGAGCATTTCTGATTTTGAAGATTGAGAACGCAGCTCTTCCTTGAAGCCTTGTTGTACTTGATGATGCCTTTTTGCCAGGAACCACTGTAGGTTTGTTTTGTCACGGTCGTCGAGACAATGCTTGATGATAAAGACACTGACTCGACTGAAACTGAAAGACTGACTGCGCCAGTTATGTTGTGGGCCTGGAGATTAGGCTTAAAAAAAATACAAGTTGTTTGCTTGAAGAGCAGTGCAGAACTGTTTTATTATTGAATTATAAATGCTTAAATACTAAATATAACAGAGTTCTTATTTCATACGGATACATTATAAAATCCTTATCTGTTCTAATTAACAATAAAGAATACTCAGAGTTCTTATTTCATACGGATACATTAAAATCCTTATCTGTTCTAGTTAACAATAAAGAATAGTTATGTGGATTACAGTTACACGTTTAAGAATATAGTTACTGATTATTTCTTGCAATGGATGTCACTTGACCTATATGATATCAATTAGTTATACGGCAGTGATGGTTATGCTGACGTAACTCCTCCCCCCTTAAGTGAGAGGCGCACCGATGACTGTAGCGGCTGAAGAGGTATGTCCTCGACTTGATGCTGCTGGTCTGAGGTTCGCGTCGTTCTAGGTTTCCACCAAAGTTTGTATATTGCGGCTGCTGATGCACTAAGTATAAGTATAATATATAAGAAGATAGATGGCCAACTTGGTGTTGATTGTATGCTGACTATATTATCTTCAGAATTTTCCTTTAAATTTTCTACTTTTTGAATCAAATTTTTCAGATTGTCTAAATTATTATCCTCTAAATTGATTTTGATGAAATTTTCTTTTGGTGCTTTATATACATGTGGTAATGGTATAGTTTCTTGTATCTTAATTTGTTTTTGGTGAGTAGTTAGTATTCTATTCATGATTTGAGCTTTGCAATTACTATTTATTGTTATCAAAGTAACACCTTTGTTACGTTGATATTTTATATCTTCACCACATGTAGTTTTTATAATTTCCTCTTTTTTTGTTATAATTAACCAACTATTTTCTTTAAGTTGTTGTATTAAATTATCCTTATATTTGGCTGTTGCGTATATACAGTTATGTGGTTCTTCGTGTTGTATTAACTGTGCTAGGCAATCCGTGGATTTTTGTAGAGTTTGCCATTCTAAGTGTTTACAAATAACTTCTTCTGGTGTTATTCTTGCACATGGTTCGTGGGGGTACGCGAATTCGTTGTTTCCCAGGACAATGTAAGGATTTGAAGGAATTAGGATTGTGTTGTTTATGTTAGGTATAGAATACAGGTGTAACAGGTTATATAGGTGGTTGTTAACTAATGGTATTTCTAATATGAAATTTAATGTTTCATTGGTTGTGTAGGCTTTGACTATAATGGTTTTTTCCCACAAATATATATTTTTAATAGTTGGATTAAATATTAATTTTAATTCTATTTCTGTTTGAATATTATTTAATTCTTCGATCAATTGAATAGGGTCTATTACACTAGGGTGCATTTTTCCAAGATGTGAAAATATAATGGCATTTTCCAAAGTTGCTAATTTGTCATATAACTGTTGAAGTGATCTCTCGATTTCACTTAACACGTTAATTGAATTAAAGATAGAATTTTGTTGAGTTTGATTGATAATTACTGACTCTAATTGTTTTTGATTTAATATAATATTTGATAAACTAGTTTCATAGTTTTTTATAAAATCTTTCATTATAGACAAAGTTCTCTTTTTATTAATATTGTTATTATTAATTGAGCTTTTTATTTAATTTTCAAATCTGATTGCGTCATTTTCATCTAAATTTCCTGTTATTGCCTTTATTATAGATCCTATTCCATTTATTAAACCTCTTTTTTGTATATATCTTAAGCCTACGGTTTTTAGACCTAAGTATGCTAATTTACTTTCTATTGTATTTATTAAGTATTCAATTTGTTTTTGTATTATTTGGTTTGTAACAATATTTCGGTATAATTTAAATGTATAATAATTACTATATATGTCTGAAAAAATATTATTTGAGTGATATTATAGATTACGGCTAAATAATAAGTATCTATTTGATACTGGACTTTTGCTTCAGATAGTATTAGTATGCCATTAGTACTATCTATTGGTTGTATTATTGCTGTTGTTGCGGCGAACCGGAACATAGCGATGCAGGTGATGGCGATTCTGAAACATTTTCAGGACGCCTTAGTAATCGGAAGTGTTAGCGACGCATAAAGGCTATAACGAGTAATATACGAAAATAGAAATGGCGTCCGGAATAATAGTTCCGCACAGGTGGCGCTGTTAGCGACGCATAACAAGTTAATACGAAAATAGAAATGGCGTCCGGAATAATGATGGTAAATAGGACGCACGCGTTACCGTAGGGAGAGCCCCTGAGACGCTAGACGAGTTCTCGTTCGAGTATTAACTTGTACCGGACGAATAAACAGTGTTTTTGTGTTAGCATAAGTATCGAGACTGACTACGCGTTATATAAATATAAATATTGAAAATATAAGTATTAAGAATATGAGTATGGAGATCGAGTATTGAGAATATTGAGATTATTGAGATTATTGAGAATTATTAATATTAAGCTTATGGATATATTGAGAATTAATAATATTGAGATTGCTAGTATTGAGAATTAATAATATTGAGATTGCTAGTATTGAGAATTAATAATATTGAGATTGCTAGTATTGAGAATTAATAATGTTGAGATTGCTAGTATTGAGAATTAACAATATTGAGATTAATAATATTGGGAATTATTAATATTGAGATATATTAATAAATGAGAAAATAAAGAATGTTATGTTAAAGCCATAAGGCGTACGTTATAATCGACGTCTACCGTTGGGGACGCACACATTCATTTGCCAAGGATTCGTGGGAGTTCGGGTAATGATTGTGCCGAGTAGGTTTTTTGCGTCTCCTTCGCGTATTTTATGTATATTTGTATCGAAATTGATGTTTGCATGTTTAGTTTATAGATATGTTTAAGATTAATGTGCATGTTAGTTTTAAAATAGATAATTTACCGAGCAATACTTACCTAAATATTAGACCGGAAAATATGTATAGAGAATTGAGGGATTTCACACGACAAGTGTGAAATCCAACAATAGAGACATCGCGTTGCTTGTATTTTGATATAGAAACCCGAAATATGGGAATATGTAAATTTATAGAGTAAGAACGTGATAGAGAAAAATTGAAATAGAGAAAGTTTAGCGTAAGTATTGCTCGATCTCGAGTATTATGAGTGTATCCTAGGATAAGTGATATTTATAAGATAGAGTGTAACCTAGGGTATAAGATTGTATATAGATATTAAGGATATTATATGAAATAAAATAAATATAGCGCAGAAACCGAGCCAACGGTAGTGAAAATAGAAACGAATAGACATTAGAAAGCGTCGCGATCGAGTGGCTCTCTGTAAAGTCACGCATCGGCATGGGTAACCTCCGAAGGGGCGTTACCTAATCATGTTCCACGATTGAGTCACCGATCGCCCATTGGCTACAACAAGAAGAGCAACTACCTGAAGATATCGACCGTTGGCTCGGGTTCACGTATATTGAGAAGAACTCCGAGTATTATTTCGTCACACGTTTCGACCGGTTCACGCATTATTGCATCCTTGCGGCCCCTTACGGCAAACTAACATCTTCCTGCTGCCACCGAGGCGGGTATCCGGCATCCTCGTTTATAACGAACGAGGACTCTACGCCCGTCCAAACGGGGATACACAACGTCGCACTTTGACCAGGGGGCGGTGGTCCACCACCGCTAGACGTACCGTGCCCCAACAGGAAGTGAACTCGGATTGTTTTTGCGTTCACATGACTTCCTACTATTTCAGCTATTTGCTCAGGGTGTATTCTGACAATGGTATATGGTCCTAAATATTTTGGCTCTAATTTATTACTACGGGCTGTTTTGGCTACCTGTTTATAAACTTTGACACCAATTTTAAAATTAATTGCTTCAGTATTTTTGTTTGCTTTTTCTATATTTAATTGTTTATCTAACGAGAGTTTTGTGTTAACTAGTTTGTGAATATTTTCCATAATTTGTTTATGTTTAATTACATATTCCTGATAAAATTCTTTGGGAAAATGTAATTCTAAAGGGTTTCTAGAATTAGTGTGACCATATAACAATTCGAATGGGGTAAATCCTGTCGCTGAATGTATTGAGTTATTGTATGCTATAATAGCATATTTCATTAAGTTTATAGGTTCATCATTGTCTGTTATTCTTTGAATTCTGATCATTTCTGCTAACGTAGAGTGTAATCTTTCTATCGGTGAATTTGAGTTGGGGTTATAGGGTGTAGTGAAATGTATGTGTATGTTATGTATAGCACATATTTCTGTTATAACTTCATTATTGAACTTGGAGTCTAGTCTGTGGTAATTTTGTTAGGTAATGAATTATTGTTAAGAATGTTACACCTCCACTACTGTATAGATCCATATAAATAAGTTCCATAGGTTTGCAGGGTGTTTCTGTTAATGAAAGTGGTATTTTAAGTGGGTTACGTTCGTATTTACTCTTCATACAAGTTTCACATTTATTTATAAATTTTTGAATTGTGTTTAGCATGTTTGGCCAATGATAATTTCTGTGTATGTTTATAAGTTTCTTGAATACCTCTGTGTATTGTTTTACCTTCATGATATTTCCTGATTAAATCAATTTGTTCATTCAAATTTTCTATTAAAGTTACTCTATTTAAACATCTAATTAATTTTGGACCTCGATTATTAAAAATGGTTTTGTATACTTGACAGAATAATGGATAAAATTAAGTGTGATGGAAATAACAATAAAATGTCCTATCCGGTATTGTGTGTTCTTTTAAAAATTGGATAATTTGTTCCTTTGTGTTGTTTATAGGAATCCAAACGTCCTTTATACTAATTTTACCTTTAGATCTATTATCGACTCTATATGTATCGCCAGGTGTTTTCCTAATATGAAACTGCTTTAATTGTCTATCTATGGCGTCGTCTATCTCTGTTAATTTTTCTATTGTTTCCTGTTGAATATTTTGTTCAATGTTTTCTGGTGTGATAGGCATATCTAATAATGTTCTAATATCTATATTGCTAATATCTAATTGTTCTTGTGATGTATCAGTTTGTGTGTCTGCAATGTTTTTATTTGTAATTAATTTATTGTGGTGTATTATTTGAATTCTCGAAAGTGCGTCGGCATTGGTGTTAGTTTTGCCTTTTTTATATTGTACGTCGAAATCGTATTCGGCTAATTTAAGACGCCAGCGTGTTAATTTCGAGTTTGGGTCTTTAATTGACATCAGCCAAGTTAACGGACGATGATCTGTATAAATTGTAATTTTTTTTCCATATAAATATGGTCTGAAATATTTTGTTGCCCAAATGATACCTAACAATTCTTTTTCTATCGTAGAGTATCTTTGTTCTGTGTCCGATAGTGTACGTGAAGCGTAAGCTACCGGCTTGTCTGAACCTAAATTTCCTTGCGATAATACTGCCCCTAAGGCTAAATCTGATGCATCTGTTGTTAGTATGAATGGTTTGTCAAAATCCGGGTATTGAAGAATCGGTGTATTTATTAATAAATTTTTACATTTATTAAATGCATCGATAAATTCTGTTGAATGATTTATTTTACTACCTTTTTTTAAACATTTAGTTAGTGGTTTCGTTAATTTTGCAAAATCTTCTATAAATTTTCTATAATATCCAATTAAACCTAAAAATGATTTAATTTCCTTTTGCGTTTTAGGTAGTGGAAAGTTTTTTACTGCTATTATTTTGTCCTGATTCGGTTTAATACCTACATTAGTTAAAGTATGACCTAAAAATTTTACTTGTTTACATAAAAAATCAGATTTTTCTAATTGTATCTTTAAGTTATGAGCACGAAATCTGCTATATACTTGTTTACATTTATAAAGATGTTCTTGTAATGAGGTGGAATAGATTATGACGTCATCAAGGTACATCAGTACATTGTCAATACCGCGTAGTACTGAGTCCATTAGACGTTGGAATGTACTTGGAGCATTTTTTAAACCAAAGGGCATTCTGAGAAATTCGTAATGACCTCTGTCTACTGTAAATGCAGTTTTTTCAATATCATTTGGATCCATTTCTACTTGATAGTATCCAGAAGCTAAATCTAGTGTCGTAAAATATTGAGCTCTGCCCAATTTGTCTAATATGTCCTCAATGTTTGGAATTGGATATTTGTCTTCTATCGTTTTTTCATTTAGTTTCCTATAGTCGATAAATAATCTCCATTTTTGTTTACCTGTTTTATCTAATTTTTTTGGTACGATGTGCACTGGACATGACCATGGCGAATTACTTTCTTGTATAATTTTTTGTTTTAAATATTGTTCTATCTGTTTTTAATTTCCTCCTTTTGCTTAGGAGCTTGTCTAAATTTTTTTACGTATATAGGTTTTTCGTCAATTAATTTAAGTTTATGTTTAATTTTATGAGTGAACGTGAGTGGAATTTGTTCACTATGGAATATGTCACGATAATTATAGCATAATTTTTTGATTTCCCGTTTTTCTTCGGAATTCATATGTGTTGTTATTAGTTTATTTAAATTTTGTTCTAATATTCCATTTTTATTTTCGACTTTACTATCTTGTGTTTGGTGAACATTAATTTCGTTAATTTTAAATTTCTCTAAGAGAAAGTTACAACTATTTTTAAATTTGATAACTTCCTCTGTGGGGTTGATTACAGTTGTTAGAAAATTTCCGTTTTTTACTGATATAAATGCGGAAGGGAATATAAGACCGTTTTTGCATTTTTTTTCTTTTAATAGGTATTCTCCGTTTTTATAATTACAAAGTAAATTAATGACTTGTTCGTTATTTGCTTTAATTTTAGTGTATGACTTAATGTCGTCTTTTAATGGTATGTTTGCTTTTCTGGTATGTAATATCATTTTTTTAATGTTGATTTCGCAATCAAGTGGCACTAGAAAGTCTAGACCTAACAATCCTATAAAGTCTGAGTCGAAGTTAAACAATAAGAATTTATGTGTAATTTCTTCATTAAATAATTTTTTTGGAAGTTTTATTAATGCTACTCTACTGTGCTTAGTAGTAGGATGCGCTGTTTTAATATAATGAACTTCTTTTTTTATTTTGTAAGAAATATTTTTATAATTTTTTAAAATTTCAGGATTTATTAATGATTGCGATGCACCTGTGTCTATCAAAAATCGACCTCCTAATTCCTCTATAAATATATAAGGAAGGCGACTGTAGTTTTGTATGTTATTTAAAAACGTTATGTTATTGAATCCTCTTCCAATTCCTCGGGAAAATTTTCCTCGTCCTCGGAAGAGTCTCTTTCACTATCGCGGATGATGTCGTTATTCTTATTTTCCATCTCATTTTGGAAATGAATGGTTTTTTTGAAATTATCATTATTATTATTATTAGGTTTTTTTACCGTTTTAGGCTTATTGTTGTCCGGAGTTTTGATTGAAGTTTTATTTTGTTGTCCTTTTTTCATTCGCACATTTATTTCCTCCTGTTTTGCTATAGCAATAACCTGATCTAAATTTTCGATATTTTTCATTTTAATTAATGTTGCCGTTAATGGGTTAATTTTGTCTAAAAATGATTTTATAGCCATTTGTTCGTAGTATGACCTCTTTGTCGTGTCTAATGATATTAACGAACAGGCTAGGTTCCGTATTTTATTACCGAAAAATTCGAGTGAATTGTTATCTCTATTTAGTAATATTAATTCTTGTACTAATTGTAGTTCGTTTCTATATTCACCGAACCTACTTTGGACCTACTTAGTTTATTTCGGATGAGACATGCGACGTAAGGATCGTCTCTGTCTGCTATTAATTCTAATATATTTTCAACACCTTTTATATAAAAATTTAATGTTTGTTTGTTCCCGTCATACGTGGGTAACAGTGACGATAAGGTCTTATAGTCAATCTTTATGGATTTTACGACTATGTTTGTGTCATCTTTTTTATCAGAAGCCATTTTGATATTCCTGATGTATAAAGTAACCAATGAACACAAAAAATATTTATAGTAGAAACACAAAAATACAATAAATGTAGATTCTAAGTGTTTAGAAAGGATAGGAAGGAAACTCGGGAGACAACAAATGTTATGCTTACCCCACGAGCATTTCTGATTTTGAAGATTGAGAACGCAGCTCTTCCTTGAAGCCTTGTTGTACTTGATGATGCCTTTTTGCCAGGAACCACTGTAGGTTTGTTTTGTCACGGTCGTCGAGACAATGCTTGATGATAAAGACACTGACTCGACTGAAACTGAAAGACTGACTGCGCCAGTTATGTTGTGGGCCTGGAGATTAGGCTTAAAAAAAATACAAGTTGTTTGCTTGAAGAGCAGTGCAGAACTGTTTTATTATTGAATTATAAATGCTTAAATACTAAATATAACAGAGTTCTTATTTCATACGGATACATTATAAAATCCTTATCTGTTCTAATTAACAATAAAGAATACTCAGAGTTCTTATTTCATACGGATACATTAAAATCCTTATCTGTTCTAGTTAACAATAAAGAATAGTTATGTGGATTACAGTTACACGTTTAAGAATATAGTTACTGATTATTTCTTGCAATGGATGTCACTTGACCTATATGATATCAATTAGTTATACGGCAGTGATGGTTATGCTGACGTAACTCCTCCCCCCTTAAGTGAGAGGCGCACCGATGACTGTAGCGGCTGAAGAGGTATGTCCTCGACTTGATGCTGCTGGTCTGAGGTTCGCGTCGTTCTAGGTTTCCACCAAAGTTTGTATATTGCGGCTGCTGATGCACTAAGTATAAGTATAATATATAAGAAGATAGATGGCCAACTTGGTGTTGATTGTATGCTGACTATATTATCTTCAGAATTTTCCTTTAAATTTTCTACTTTTTGAATCAAATTTTTCAGATTATCTAAATTATTATCCTCTAAATTGATTTTGATGAAATTTTCTTTTGGTGCTTTATATACATGTGGTAATGGTATAGTTTCTTGTATCTTAATTTGTTTTTGGTCAGTAGTTAGTATTCTATTCATGATTTGAGCTTTGCAATTACTATTTATTGTTATCAAAGTAACACCTTTGTTACGTTGATATTTTATATCTTCACCACATGTAGTTTTTATAATTTCCTCTTTTTTTGTTATAATTAACCAACTATTTTCTTTAAGTTGTTGTATTAAATTATCCTTATATTTGGCTGTTGCGTATATACAGTTATGTGGTTCTTCGTGTTGTATTAACTGTGCTAGGCAATCCGTGGATTTTTGTAGAGTTTGCCATTCTAAGTGTTTACAAATAACTTCTTCTGGTGTTATTCTTGCACATGGTTCGTGGGGGTACGCGAATTCGTTGTTTCCCAGGACAATGTAAGGATTTGAAGGAATTAGGATTGTGTTGTTTATGTTAGGTATAGAATACAGGTGTAACAGGTTATATAGGTGGTTGTTAACTAATGGTATTTCTAATATGAAATTTAATGTTTCATTGGTTGTGTAGGCTTTGACTATAATGGTTTTTTCCCACAAATATATATTTTTAATAGTTGGATTAAATATTAATTTTAATTCTATTTCTGTTTGAATATTATTTAATTCTTCGATCAATTGATTGGCTTTCGAAACGTCGGGATCAAAATTTAATAAATAACCGCGATAAAATCCGTTTAAATTAGTTTTATTTCAATGAATTGGGTCTATTACACTAGGGTGCATTTTTCCAAGATGTGAAAATATAATGGCATTTTCCAAAGTTGCTAATTTGTCATATAACTGTTGAAGTGATCTCTCGATTTCACTTAACACGTTAATTGAATTAAAGATAGAATTTTGTTGAGTTTGATTGATAATTACTGACTCTAATTGTTTTTGATTTAATATAATATTTGATAAACTAGTTTCATAGTTTTTCATAAAATCTTTCATTATAGACAAAGTTCTCTTTTTATTAATATTGTTATTATTAATTGAGCTTTTTATTTAATTTTCAAATCTGATTGCGTCATTTTCATCTAAATTTCCTGTTATTGCCTTTATTATAGATCCTATTCCATTTATTAAACCTCTTTTTTGTATATATCTTAAGCCTACGGTTTTTAGACCTAAGTATGGTAATTTACTTTCTATTGTATTTATTAAGTATTCAATTTGTTTTTGTATTATTTGGTTCGTAACAATATTTCGGTATAATTTAAATGTATAATAATTACTATATATGTCTGAAAAAATATTATTTGAGTGATATTATAGATTACGGCTAAATAATAAGTATCTATTTGATACTGGACTTTTGCTTCAGATAGTATTAGTATGCCATTAGTACTATCTATTGGTTGTATTATTGCTGTTGTTGCGGCGAACCGGAACATAGCGATGCAGGTGATGGCGATTATGAAACATTTTCAGGACGCCTTAGTAATCGGAAGTGAACTCGGATTGTTTTTGCGTTCACATGACTTCCTACTATTTCAGCTATTTGCTCAGGGTGTATTCTGACAATGGTATATGGTCCTAAATATTTTGGCTCTAATTTATTACTACGGGCTGTTTTGGCTACCTGTTTATAAACTTTGACACCAATTTTAAAATTAATTGCTTCAGTATTTTTGTTTGCTTTTTCTATATTTAATTGTTTATCTAACGAGAGTTTTGTGTTAACTAGTTTGTGAATATTTTCCATAATTTGTTTATGTTTAATTACATATTCCTGATAAAATTCTTTGGGAAAATGTAATTCTATAGGGTTTCTAGAATTAGTGTGACCATATAACAATTCGAATGGGGTAAATCCTGTCGCTGAATGTATTGAGTTATTGTATGCTATAATAGCATATTTCATTAAGTTTATAGGTTCATCATTGTCTGTTATTCTTTGAATTCTGATCATTTCTGCTAATGTAGAGTGTAATCTTTCTATCGGTGAATTTGAGTTGGGGTTATAGGGTGTAGTGAAATGTATGTGTATGTTATGTATAGCACATATTTCTGTTATAACTTCATTATTGAACTTGGAGTCTAGTCTGTGGTAATTTTGTTAGGTAATGAATTATTGTTAAGAATGTTACACCTCCACTACTGTATAGATCCATATAAATAAGTTCCATAGGTTTGCAGGGTGTTTCTGTTAATGAAAGTGGTATTTTAAGTGGGTTACGTTCGTATTTACTCTTCATACAAGTTTCACATTTATTTATAAATTTTTGAATTGTGTTTAGCATGTTTGGCCAATGATAATTTCTGTGTATATGTTTATAAGTTTCTTGAATACCTCTGTGTATTGTTTTACCTTCATGATATTTCCTGATTAAATCAATTTGTTCATTCAAATTTTCTATTAAAGTTACTCTATTTAAACATCTAATTAATTTTGGACCTCGATTATTAAAAATGGTTTTGTATACTTGACAGAATAATGGATAAAATTAAGTGTGATGGAAATAACAATAAAATGTCCTATCCGGTATTGTGTGTTCTTTTAAAAATTGGATAATTTGTTCCTTTGTGTTGTTTATAGGAATCCAAACGTCCTTTATACTAATTTTACCTTTAGATCTATTATCGACTCTATATGTATCGCCAGGTGTTTTCCTAATATGAAACTGCTTTAATTGTCTATCTATGGCGTCGTCTATCTCTGTTAATTTTTCTATTGTTTCCTGTTGAATATTTTGTTCAATGTTTTCTGGTGTGATAGGCATATCTAATAATGTTCTAATATCTATATTGCTAATATCTAATTGTTCTTGTGATGTATCAGTTTGTGTGTCTGCAATGTTTTTATTTGTAATTAATTTATTGTGGTGTATTATTTGAATTCTCGAAAGTGCGTCGGCATTGGTGTTAGTTTTGCCTTTTTTATATTGTACGTCGAAATCGTATTCGGCTAATTTAAGACGCCAGCGTGTTAATTTCGAGTTTGGGTCTTTAATTGACATCAACCAAGTTAACGGACGATGATCTGTATAAATTGTAATTTTTTTTCCATATAAATATGGTCTGAAATATTTTGTTGCCCAAATGATACCTAACAATTCTTTTTCTATCGTAGAGTATCTTTGTTCTGTGTCCGATAGTGTACGTGAAGCGTAAGCTACCGGCTTGTCTGAACCTAAATTTCCTTGCGATAATACTGCCCCTAAGGCTAAATCTGATGCATCTGTTTTTAGTATGAATGGTTTGTCAAAATCCGGGTATTGAAGAATCGGTGTATTTATTAATAAATTTTTACATTTATTAAATGCATCGATAAATTCTCTTGAATGATTTATTTTACTACCTTTTTTTAAACATTTAGTTAGTGGTTTCGTTAATTTTGCAAAATCTTCTATAAATTTTCTATAATATCCAACTAAACCTAAAAATGATTTAATTTCCTTTTGCGTTTTAGGTAGTGGAAAGTTTTTTACTGCTATTATTTTGTCCTGATTCGGTTTAATACCTACATTAGTTAAAGTATGACCTAAAAATTTTACTTGTTTACATAAAAAATCAGATTTTTCTAATTGTATCTTTAAGTTATGAGCACGAAATCTGCTATATACTTGTTTACATTTATAAAGATGTTCTTGTAATGAGGTGGAATAGATTATGACGTCATCAAGGTACATCAGTACATTGTCAATACCGCGTAGTACTGAGTCCATTAGACGTTGGAATGTACTTGGAGCATTTTTTAAACCAAAGGGCATTCTGAGAAATTCGTAATGACCTGTGTCTACTGTAAATGCAGTTTTTTCAATATCATTTGGATCCATTTCTACTTGATAGTATCCAGAAGCTAAATCTAGTGTCGTAAAATATTGAGCTCTGCCCAATTTGTCTAATATGTCCTCAATGTTTGGAATTGGATATTTGTCTTCTATCGTTTTTTCATTTAGTTTCCTATAGTCGATAAATAATCTCCATTTTTGTTTACCTGTTTTATCTAATTTTTTTGGTACGATGTGCACTGGACATGACCATGGCGAATTACTTTCTTGTATAATTTTTTGTTTTAAATATTGTTCTATCTGTTTTTAATTTCCTCCTTTTGCTTAGGAGCTTGTCTAAATTTTTTTACGTATATAGGTTTTTCGTCAATTAATTTAAGTTTATGTTTAATTTTATGAGTGAACGTGAGTGGAATTTGTTCACTATGGAATATGTCACGATAATTATAGCATAATTTTTTGATTTCCCGTTTTTCTTCGGAATTCATATGTGTTGTTATTAGTTTATTTAAATTTTGTTCTAATATTCCATTTTTATTTTCGACTTTACTATCTTGTGTTTGGTGAACATTAATTTCGTTAATTTTAAATTTCTCTAAGAGAAAGTTACAACTATTTTTAAATTTGATAACTTCCTCTGTGGGGTTGATTACAGTTGTTAGAAAATTTCCGTTTTTTACTGATATAAATGCGGAAGGGAATATAAGACCGTTTTTGCATTTTTTTTCTTTTAATAGGTATTCTCCGTTTTTATAATTACAAAGTAAATTAATGACTTGTTCGTTATTTGCTTTAATTTTAGTGTATGACTTAATGTCGTCTTTTAATGGTATGTTTGCTTTTCTGGTATGTAATATCATTTTTTTAATGTTGATTTCGCAATCAAGTGGCACTAGAAAGTCTAGACCTAACAATCCTATAAAGTCTGAGTCGAAGTTAAACAATAAGAATTTATGTGTAATTTCTTCATTAAATAATTTTTTTGGAAGTTTTATTAATGCTACTCTACTGTGCTTAGTAGTAGGATGCGCTGTTTTAATATAATGAACTTCTTTTTTTATTTTGTAAGAAATATTTTTATAATTTTTTAAAATTTCAGGATTTATTAATGATTGCGATGCACCTGTGTCTATCAAAAATCGACCTCCTAATTCCTCTATAAATATATAAGGAAGGCGACTGTAGTTTTGTATGTTATTTAAAAACGTTATGTTATTGAATCCTCTTCCAATTCCTCGGGAAAATTTTCCTCGTCCTCGGAAGAGTCTCTTTCACTATCGCGGATGATGTCGTTATTCTTATTTTCCATCTCATTTTGGAAATGAATGGTTTTTTTGAAATTATCATTATTATTATTATAAGGTTTTTTTACCGTTTTAGGCTTATTGTTCTCCGGAGTTTTGATTGAAGTTTTATTTTGTTGTCCTTTTTTCATTCGAACATTTATTTCCTCCTGTTTTGCTATAGCAATAACCTGATCTAAATTTTCGATATTTTTCATTTTAATTAATGTTGCCGTTAATGGGTTAATTTTGTCTAAAAATGATTTTATAGCCATTTGTTCGTAGTATGACCTCTTTGTCGTGTTTAATGATATTAACGAACAGGCTAGGTTCCGTATTTTATTACCGAAAAATTCGAGTGAATTGTTATCTCTATTTAGTAATATTAATTCTTGTACTAATTGTAGTTCGTTTCTATATTCACCGAACCTACTTTGGACCTACTTAGTTTATTTCGGATGAGACATGCGACGTAAGGATCGTCTCTGTCTGCTATTAATTCTAATATATTTTCAACACCTTTTATATAAAAATTTAATGTTTGTTTGTTCCCGTCATACGTGGGTAACAGTGACGATAAGGTCTTATAGTCAATCTTTATGGATTTTACGACTATGTTTGTGTCATCTTTTTTATCAGAAGCCATTTTGATATTCCTGATGTATAAAGTAACCAATGAACACAAAAAATATTTATAGTAGAAACACAAAAATACAATAAATGTAGATTCTAAGTGTTTAGAAAGGATAGGAAGGAAACTCGGGAGACAACAAATGTTATGCTTACCCCACGATCATTTCTGATTTTGAAGATTGAGAACGCAGCTCTTCCTTGAAGCCTTGTTGTACTTGATGATGCCTTTTTGCCAGGAACCACTGTAGGTTTGTTTTGTCACAGTCGTCGAGACAATGCTTGATGATAAAGACACTGAATCGACTGAAACTGAAAGACTGACTGCGCCAGTTATGTTGTGGGCCTGGAGATTAGGCTTAAAAAAAATACAAGTTGTTTGCTTGAAGAGCAGTGCAGAACTGTTTTATTATTGAATTATAAATGCTTAAATACTAAATATAACAGAGTTCTTATTTCATACGGATACATTATAAAATCCTTATCTGTTCTAATTAACAATAAAGAATACTCAGAGTTCTTATTTCATACGGATACATTAAAATCCTTATCTGTTCTAGTTAACAATAAAGAATAGTTATGTGGATTACAGTTACACGTTTAAGAATATAGTTACTGATTATTTCTTGCAATGGATGTCACTTGACCTATATGATATCAATTAGTTATACGGCAGTGATGGTTATGCTGACGTAACTCCTCCCCCCTTAAGTGAGAGGCGCACCGATGACTGTAGCGGCTGAAGAGGTATGTCCTCGACTTGATGCTGCTGGTCTGAGGTTCGCGTCGTTCTAGGTTTCCACCAAAGTTTGTATATTGCGGCTGCTGATGCACTAAGTATAAGTATAATATATAAGAAGATAGATGGCCAACTTGGTGTTGATTGTATGCTGACTATATTATCTTCAGAATTTTCCTTTAAATTTTCTACTTTTTATCAAATTTTTCAGATTGTCTAAATTATTATCCTCTAAATTGATTTTGATGAAATTTTCTTTTGGTGCTTTATATACATGTGGTAATGGTATATTTTCTTGTATCTTAATTTGTTTTTGGTGAGTAGTTAGTATTCTATTCATGATTTGAGCTTTGCAATTACTATTTATTGTTATCAAAGTAACACCTTTGTTACGTTGATATTTTATATCTTCACCACATGTAGTTTTTATAATTTCCTCTTTTTTTGTTATAATTAACCAACTATTTTCTTTAAGTTGTTGTATTAAATTATCCTTATATTTGGCTGTTGCGTATATACAGTTATGTGGTTCTTCGTGTTGTATTAACTGTGCTAGGCAATCCGTGGATTTTTGTAGAGTTTGCCATTCTAAGTGTTTACAAATAACTTCTTCTGGTGTTATTCTTGCACATGGTTCGTGGGGGTACGCGAATTCGTTGTTTCCCAGGACAATGTAAGGATTTGAAGGAATTAGGATTGTGTTGTTTATGTTAGGTATAGAATACAGGTGTAACAGGTTATATAGGTGGTTGTTAACTAATGGTATTTCTAATATGAAATTTAATGTTTCATTGGTTGTGTAGGCTTTGACTATAATGGTTTTTTCCCACAAATATATATTTTTAATAGTTGGATTAAATATTAATTTTAATTCTATTTCTGTTTGAATATTATTTAATTCTTCGATCAATTGAATTGGGTCTATTACACTAGGGTGCATTTTTCCAAGATGTGAAAATATAATGGCATTTTCCAAAGTTGCTAATTTGTCATATAACTGTTGAAGTGATCTCTCGATTTCACTTAACACGTTAATTGAATTAAAGATAGAATTTTGTTGAGTTCGATTGATAATTATTGACTCTAATTGTTTTTGATTTAATATAATATTTGATAAACTAGTTTCATAGTTTTTCATAAAATCTTTCATTATAGACAAAGTTCTCTTTTTATTAATATTGTTATTATTAATTGAGCTTTTTATTTAATTTTCAAATCTGATTGCGTCATTTTCATCTAAATTTCCTGTTATTGCCTTTATTATAGATCCTATTCCATTTATTAAACCTCTTTTTTGTATATATCTTAAGCCTACGGTTTTTAGACCTAAGTATGCTAATTTACTTTCTATTGTATTTATTAAGTATTCAATTTGTTTTTGTATTATTTGGTTCGTAACAATATTTCGGTATAATTTAAATGTATAATAATTACTATATATGTCTGAAAAAATATTATTTGAGTGATATTATAGATTACGGCTAAATAATAAGTATCTATTTGATACTGGACTTTTGCTTCAGATAGTATTAGTATGCCATTAGTACTATCTATTGGTTGTATTATTGCTGTTGTTGCGGCGAACCGGAACATAGCGATGCAGGTGATGGCGATTCTGAAACATTTTCAGGACGCCTTAGTAATCGGAAGTGAACTCGGATTGTTTTTGCGTTCACATGACTTCCTACTATTTCAGCTATTTGCTCAGGGTGTATTCTGACAATGGTATATGGTCCTAAATATTTTGGCTCTAATTTATTACTACGGGCTGTTTTGGCTACCTGTTTATAAACTTTGACACCAATTTTAAAATTAATTGCTTCAGTATTTTTGTTTGCTTTTTCTATATTTAATTGTTTATCTAACGAGAGTTTTGTGTTAACTAGTTTGTGAATATTTTCCATAATTTGTTTATGTTTAATTACATATTCCTGATAAAATTCTTTGGGAAAATGTAATTCTATAGGGTTTCTAGAATTAGTGTGACCATATAACAATTCGAATGGGGTAAATCCTGTCGCTGAATGTATTGAGTTATTGTATGCTATAATAGCATATTTCATTAAGTTTATAGGTTCATCATTGTCTGTTATTCTTTGAATTCTGATCATTTCTGCTAATGTAGAGTGTAATCTTTCTATCGGTGAATTTGAGTTGGGGTTATAGGGTGTAGTGAAATGTATGTGTATGTTATGTATAGCACATATTTCTGTTATAACTTCATTATTGAACTTGGAGTCTAGTCTGTGGTAATTTTGTTAGGTAATGAATTATTGTTAAGAATGTTACACCTCCACTACTGTATAGATCCATATAAATAAGTTCCATAGGTTTGCAGGGTGTTTCTGTTAATGAAAGTGGTATTTTAAGTGGGTTACGTTCGTATTTACTCTTCATACAAGTTTCACATTTATTTATAAATTTTTGAATTGTGTTTAGCATGTTTGGCCAATGATAATTTCTGTGTATATGTTTATAAGTTTCTTGAACACCTCTGTGTATTGTTTTACCTTCATGATATTTCCTGATTAAATCAATTTGTTCATTCAAATTTTCTATTAAAGTTACTCTATTTAAACATCTAATTAATTTTGGACCTCGATTATTAAAAATGGTTTTGTATACTTGACAGAATAATGGATAAAATTAAGTGTGATGGAAATAACAATAAAATGTCCTATCCGGTATTGTGTGTTCTTTTAAAAATTGGATAATTTGTTCCTTTGTGTTGTTTATAGGAATCCAAACGTCCTTTATACTAATTTTACCTTTAGATCTATTATCGACTCTATATGTATCGCCAGGTGTTTTCCTAATATGAAACTGCTTTAATTGTCTATCTATGGCGTCGTCTATCTCTGTTAATTTTTCTATTGTTTCCTGTTGAATATTTTGTTCAATGTTTTCTGGTGTGATAGGCATATCTAATAATGTTCTAATATCTATATTGCTAATATCTAATTGTTCTTGTGATGTATCAGTTTGTGTGTCTGCAATGTTTTTATTTGTAATTAATTTATTGTGGTGTATTATTTGAATTCTCGAAAGTGCGTCGGCATTGGTGTTAGTTTTGCCTTTTTTATATTGTACGTCGAAATCGTATTCGGCTAATTTAAGACGCCAGCGTGTTAATTTCGAGTTTGGGTCTTTAATTGACATCAACCAAGTTAACGGACGATGATCTGTATAAATTGTAATTTTTTTTCCATATAAATATGGTCTGAAATATTTTGTTGCCCAAATGATACCTAACAATTCTTTTTCTATCGTAGAGTATCTTTGTTCTGTGTCCGATAGTGTACGTGAAGCGTAAGCTACCGGCTTGTCTGAACCTAAATTTCCTTGCGATAATACTGCCCCTAAGGCTAAATCTGATGCATCTGTTTTTAGTATGAATGGTTTGTCAAAATCCGGGTATTGAAGAATCGGTGTATTTATTAATAAATTTTTACATTTATTAAATGCATCGATAAATTCTCTTGAATGATTTATTTTACTACCTTTTTTTAAACATTTAGTTAGTGGTTTCGTTAATTTTGCAAAATCTTCTATAAATTTTCTATAATATCCAACTAAACCTAAAAATGATTTAATTTCCTTTTGCGTTTTAGGTAGTGGAAAGTTTTTTACTGCTATTATTTTGTCCTGATTCGGTTTAATACCTACATTAGTTAAAGTATGACCTAAAAATTTTACTTGTTTACATAAAAAATCAGATTTTTCTAATTGTATCTTTAAGTTATGAGCACGAAATCTGCTATATACTTGTTTACATTTATAAAGATGTTCTTGTAATGAGGTGGAATAGATTATGACGTCATCAAGGTACATCAGTACATTGTCAATACCGCGTAGTACTGAGTCCATTAGACGTTGGAATGTACTTGGAGCATTTTTTAAACCAAAGGGCATTCTGAGAAATTCGTAATGACCTGTGTCTACTGTAAATGCAGTTTTTTCAATATCATTTGGATCCATTTCTACTTGATAGTATCCAGAAGCTAAATCTAGTGTCGTAAAATATTGAGCTCTGCCCAATTTGTCTAATATGTCCTCAATGTTTGGAATTGGATATTTGTCTTCTATCGTTTTTTCATTTAGTTTCCTATAGTCGATAAATAATCTCCATTTTTGTTTACCTGTTTTATCTAATTTTTTTGGTACGATGTGCACTGGACATGACCATGGCGAATTACTTTCTTGTATAATTTTTTGTTTTAAATATTGTTCTATCTGTTTTTAATTTCCTCCTTTTGCTTAGGAGCTTGTCTAAATTTTTTTACGTATATAGGTTTTTCGTCAATTAATTTAAGTTTATGTTTAATTTTATGAGTGAACGTGAGTGGAATTTGTTCACTATGGAATATGTCACGATAATTATAGCATAATTTTTTGATTTCCCGTTTTTCTTCGGAATTCATATGTGTTGTTATTAGTTTATTTAAATTTTGTTCTAATATTCCATTTTTATTTTCGACTTTACTATCTTGTGTTTGGTGAACATTAATTTCGTTAATTTTAAATTTCTCTAAGAGAAAGTTACAACTATTTTTAAATTTGATAACTTCCTCTGTGGGGTTGATTACAGTTGTTAGAAAATTTCCGTTTTTTACTGATATAAATGCGGAAGGGAATATAAGACCGTTTTTGCATTTTTTTTCTTTTAATAGGTATTCTCCGTTTTTATAATTACAAAGTAAATTAATGACTTGTTCGTTATTTGCTTTAATTTTAGTGTATGACTTAATGTCGTCTTTTAATGGTATGTTTGCTTTTCTGGTATGTAATATCATTTTTTTAATGTTGATTTCGCAATCAAGTGGCACTAGAAAGTCTAGACCTAACAATCCTATAAAGTCTGAGTCGAAGTTAAACAATAAGAATTTATGTGTAATTTCTTCATTAAATAATTTTTTTGGAAGTTTTATTAATGCTACTCTACTGTGCTTAGTAGTAGGATGCGCTGTTTTAATATAATGAACTTCTTTTTTTATTTTGTAAGAAATATTTTTATAATTTTTTAAAATTTCAGGATTTATTAATGATTGCGATGCACCTGTGTCTATCAAAAATCGACCTCCTAATTCCTCTATAAATATATAAGGAAGGCGACTGTAGTTTTGTATGTTATTTAAAAACGTTATGTTATTGAATCCTCTTCCAATTCCTCGGGAAAATTTTCCTCGTCCTCGGAAGAGTCTCTTTCACTATCGCGGATGATGTCGTTATTCTTATTTTCCATCTCATTTTGGAAATGAATGGTTTTTTTGAAATTATCATTATTATTATTATAAGGTTTTTTTACCGTTTTAGGCTTATTGTTGTCCGGAGTTTTGATTGAAGTTTTATTTTGTTGTCCTTTTTTCATTCGTACATTTATTTCCTCCTGTTTTGCTATAGCAATAACCTGATCTAAATTTTCGATATTTTTCATTTTAATTAATGTTGCCGTTAATGGGTTAATTTTGTCTAAAAATGATTTTATAGCCATTTGTTCGTAGTATAACCTCTTTGTCGGGTCTAATGATATTAACGAACAGGCTAGGTTCCGTATTTTATTACCGAAAAATTCGAGTGAATTGTTATCTCTATTTAGTAATATTAATTCTTGTACTAATTGTAGTTCGTTTCTATATTCACCGAACCTACTTTGGACCTACTTAGTTTATTTCGGATGAGACATGCGACGTAAGGATCGTCTCTGTCTGCTATTAATTCTAATATATTTTCAACACCTTTTATATAAAAATTTAATGTTTGTTTGTTCCCGTCATACGTGGGTAACAGTGACGATAAGGTCTTATAGTCAATCTCTATGGATTTTACGACTATGTTTGTGTCATCTTTTTTATCAGAAGCCATTTTGATATTCCTGATGTATAAAGTAACCAATGAACACAAAAAATATTTATAGTAGAAACACAAAAATACAATAAATGTAGATTCTAAGTGTTTAGAAAGGATAGGAAGGAAACTCGGGAGACAACAAATGTTATGCTTACCCCACGAGCATTTCTGATTTTGAAGATTGAGAACGCAGCTCTTCCTTGAAGCCTTGTTGTACTTGATGATGCCTTTTTGCCAGGAACCACTGTAGGTTTGTTTTGTCACGGTCGTCGAGACAATGCTTGATGATAAAGACACTGACTCGACTGAAACTGAAAGACTGACTGCGCCAGTTATGTTGTGGGCCTGGAGATTAGGCTTAAAAAAAATACAAGTTGTTTGCTTGAAGAGCAGTGCAGAACTGTTTTATTATTGAATTATAAATGCTTAAATACTAAATATAACAGAGTTCTTATTTCATACGGATACATTATAAAATCCTTATCTGTTCTAATTAACAATAAAGAATACTCAGAGTTCTTATTTCATACGGATACATTAAAATCCTTATCTGTTCTAGTTAACAATAAAGAATAGTTATGTGGATTACAGTTACACGTTTAAGAATATAGTTACTGATTATTTCTTGCAATGGATGTCACTTGACCTATATGATATCAATTAGTTATACGGCAGTGATGGTTATGCTGACGTAACTCCTCCCCCCTTAAGTGAGAGGCGCACCGATGACTGTAGCGGCTGAAGAGGTATGTCCTCGACTTGATGCTGCTGGTCTGAGGTTCGCGTCGTTCTAGGTTTCCACCAAAGTTTGTATATTGCGGCTGCTGATGCACTAAGTATAAGTATAATATATAAGAAGATAGATGGCCAACTTGGTGTTGATTGTATGCTGACTATATTATCTTCAGAATTTTCCTTTAAATTTTCTACTTTTTGAATCAAATTTTTCAGATTATCTAAATTATTATCCTCTAAATTGATTTTGATGAAATTTTCTTTTGGTGCTTTATATACATGTGGTAATGGTATAGTTTCTTGTATCTTAATTTGTTTTTGGTGAGTAGTTAGTATTCTATTCATGATTTGAGCTTTGCAATTACTATTTATTGTTATCAAAGTAACACCTTTGTTACGTTGATATTTTATATCTTCACCACATGTAGTTTTTATAATTTCCTCTTTTTTTGTTATAATTAACCAACTATTTTCTTTAAGTTGTTGTATTAAATTATCCTTATATTTGGCTGTTGCGTATATACAGTTATGTGGTTCTTCGTGTTGTATTAACTGTGCTAGGCAATCCGTGGATTTTTGTAGAGTTTGCCATTCTAAGTGTTTACAAATAACTTCTTCTGGTGTTATTCTTGCACATGGTTCGTGGGGGTACGCGAATTCGTTGTTTCCCAGGACAATGTAAGGATTTGAAGGAATTAGGATTGTGTTGTTTATGTTAGGTATAGAATACAGGTGTAACAGGTTATATAGGTGGTTGTTAACTAATGGTATTTCTAATATGAAATTTAATGTTTCATTGGTTGTGTAGGCTTTGACTATAATGGTTTTTTCCCACAAATATATATTTTTAATAGTTGGATTAAATATTAATTTTAATTCTATTTCTGTTTGAATATTATTTAATTCTTCGATCAATTGAATTGGGTCTATTACACTAGGGTGCATTTTTCCAAGATGTGAAAATATAATGGCATTTTCCAAAGTTGCTAATTTGTCATATAACTGTTGAAGTGATCTCTCGATTTCACTTAACACGTTAATTGAATTAAAGATAGAATTTTGTTGAGTTCGATTGATAATTATTGACTCTAATTGTTTTTGATTTAATATAATATTTGATAAACTAGTTTCATAGTTTTTCATAAAATCTTTCATTATAGACAAAGTTCTCTTTTTATTAATATTGTTATTATTAATTGAGCTTTTTATTTAATTTTCAAATCTGATTGCGTCATTTTCATCTAAATTTCCTGTTATTGCCTTTATTATAGATCCTATTCCATTTATTAAACCTCTTTTTTGTATATATCTTAAGCCTACGGTTTTTAGACCTAAGTATGCTAATTTACTTTCTATTGTATTTATTAAGTATTCAATTTGTTTTTGTATTATTTGGTTCGTAACAATATTTCGGTATAATTTAAATGTATAATAATTACTATATATGTCTGAAAAAATATTATTTGAGTGATATTATAGATTACGGCTAAATAATAAGTATCTATTTGATACTGGACTTTTGCTTCAGATAGTATTAGTATGCCATTAGTACTATCTATTGGTTGTATTATTGCTGTTGTTGCGGCGAACCGGAACATAGCGATGCAGGTGATGGCGATTCTGAAACATTTTCAGGACGCCTTAGTAATCGGAAGTGAACTCGGATTGTTTTTGCGTTCACATGACTTCCTACTATTTCAGCTATTTGCTCAGGGTGTATTCTGACAATGGTATATGGTCCTAAATATTTTGGCTCTAATTTATTACTACGGGCTGTTTTGGCTACCTGTTTATAAACTTTGACACCAATTTTAAAATTAATTGCTTCAGTATTTTTGTTTGCTTTTTCTATATTTAATTGTTTATCTAACGAGAGTTTTGTGTTAACTAGTTTGTGAATATTTTCCATAATTTGTTTATGTTTAATTACATATTCCTGATAAAATTCTTTGGGAAAATGTAATTCTAAAGGGTTTCTAGAATTAGTGTGACCATATAACAATTCGAATGGGGTAAATCCTGTCGCTGAATGTATTGAGTTATTGTATGCTATAATAGCATATTTCATTAAGTTTATAGGTTCATCATTGTCTGTTATTCTTTGAATTCTGATCATTTCTGCTAATGTAGAGTGTAATCTTTCTATCGGTGAATTTGAGTTGGGGTTATAGGGTGTAGTGAAATGTATGTGTATGTTATGTATAGCACATATTTCTGTTATAACTTCATTATTGAACTTGGAGTCTAGTCTGTGGTAATTTTGTTAGGTAATGAATTATTGTTAAGAATGTTACACCTCCACTACTGTATAGATCCATATAAATAAGTTCCATAGGTTTGCAGGGTGTTTCTGTTAATGAAAGTGGTATTTTAAGTGGGTTACGTTCGTATTTACTCTTCATACAAGTTTCACATTTATTTATAAATTTTTGAATTGTGTTTAGCATGTTTGGCCAATGATAATTTCTGTGTATATGTTTATAAGTTTCTTGAATACCTCTGTGTATTGTTTTACCTTCATGATATTTCCTGATTAAATCAATTTGTTCATTCAAATTTTCTATTAAAGTTACTCTATTTAAACATCTAATTAATTTTGGACCTCGATTATTAAAAATGGTTTTGTATACTTGACAGAATAATGGATAAAATTAAGTGTGATGGAAATAACAATAAAATGTCCTATCCGGTATTGTGTGTTCTTTTAAAAATTGGATAATTTGTTCCTTTGTGTTGTTTATAGGAATCCAAACGTCCTTTATACTAATTTTACCTTTAGATCTATTATCGACTCTATATGTATCGCCAGGTGTTTTCCTAATATGAAACTGCTTTAATTGTCTATCTATGGCGTCGTCTATCTCTGTTAATTTTTCTATTGTTTCCTGTTGAATATTTTGTTCAATGTTTTCTGGTGTGATAGGCATATCTAATAATGTTCTAATATCTATATTGCTAATATCTAATTGTTCTTGTGATGTATCAGTTTGTGTGTCTGCAATGTTTTTATTTGTAATTAATTTATTGTGGTGTATTATTTGAATTCTCGAAAGTGCGTCGGCATTGGTGTTAGTTTTGCCTTTTTTATATTGTACGTCGAAATCGTATTCGGCTAATTTAAGACGCCAGCGTGTTAATTTCGAGTTTGGGTCTTTAATTGACATCAACCAAGTTAACGGACGATGATCTGTATAAATTGTAATTTTTTTTCCATATAAATATGGTCTGAAATATTTTGTTGCCCAAATGATACCTAACAATTCTTTTTCTATCGTAGAGTATCTTTGTTCTGTGTCCGATAGTGTACGTGAAGCGTAAGCTACCGGCTTGTCTGAACCTAAATTTCCTTGCGATAATACTGCCCCTAAGGCTAAATCTGATGCATCTGTTTTTAGTATGAATGGTTTGTCAAAATCCGGGTATTGAAGAATCGGTGTATTTATTAATAAATTTTTACATTTATTAAATGCATCGATAAATTCTCTTGAATGATTTATTTTACTACCTTTTTTTAAACATTTAGTTAGTGGTTTCGTTAATTTTGCAAAATCTTCTATAAATTTTCTATAATATCCAACTAAACCTAAAAATGATTTAATTTCCTTTTGCGTTTTAGGTAGTGGAAAGTTTTTTACTGCTATTATTTTGTCCTGATTCGGTTTAATACCTACATTAGTTAAAGTATGACCTAAAAATTTTACTTGTTTACATAAAAAATCAGATTTTTCTAATTGTATCTTTAAGTTATGAGCACGAAATCTGCTATATACTTGTTTACATTTATAAAGATGTTCTTGTAATGAGGTGGAATAGATTATGACGTCATCAAGGTACATCAGTACATTGTCAATACCGCGTAGTACTGAGTCCATTAGACGTTGGAATGTACTTGGAGCATTTTTTAAACCAAAGGGCATTCTGAGAAATTCGTAATGACCTGTGTCTACTGTAAATGCAGTTTTTTCAATATCATTTGGATCCATTTCTACTTGATAGTATCCAGAAGCTAAATCTAGTGTCGTAAAATATTGAGCTCTGCCCAATTTGTCTAATATGTCCTCAATGTTTGGAATTGGATATTTGTCTTCTATCGTTTTTTCATTTAGTTTCCTATAGTCGATAAATAATCTCCATTTTTGTTTACCTGTTTTATCTAATTTTTTTGGTACGATGTGCACTGGACATGACCATGGCGAATTACTTTCTTGTATAATTTTTTGTTTTAAATATTGTTCTATCTGTTTTTAATTTCCTCCTTTTGCTTAGGAGCTTGTCTAAATTTTTTTACGTATATAGGTTTTTCGTCAATTAATTTAAGTTTATGTTTAATTTTATGAGTGAACGTGAGTGGAATTTGTTCACTATGGAATATGTCACGATAATTATAGCATAATTTTTTGATTTCCCGTTTTTCTTCGGAATTCATATGTGTTGTTATTAGTTTATTTAAATTTTGTTCTAATATTCCATTTTTATTTTCGACTTTACTATCTTGTGTTTGGTGAACATTAATTTCGTTAATTTTAAATTTCTCTAAGAGAAAGTTACAACTATTTTTAAATTTGATAACTTCCTCTGTGGGGTTGATTACAGTTGTTAGAAAATTTCCGTTTTTTACTGATATAAATGCGGAAGGGAATATAAGACCGTTTTTGCATTTTTTTTCTTTTAATAGGTATTCTCCGTTTTTATAATTACAAAGTAAATTAATGACTTGTTCGTTATTTGCTTTAATTTTAGTGTATGACTTAATGTCGTCTTTTAATGGTATGTTTGCTTTTCTGGTATGTAATATCATTTTTTTAATGTTGATTTCGCAATCAAGTGGCACTAGAAAGTCTAGACCTAACAATCCTATAAAGTCTGAGTCGAAGTTAAACAATAAGAATTTATGTGTAATTTCTTCATTAAATAATTTTTTTGGAAGTTTTATTAATGCTACTCTACTGTGCTTAGTAGTAGGATGCGCTGTTTTAATATAATGAACTTCTTTTTTTATTTTGTAAGAAATATTTTTATAATTTTTTAAAATTTCAGGATTTATTAATGATTGCGATGCACCTGTGTCTATCAAAAATCGACCTCCTAATTCCTCTATAAATATATAAGGAAGGCGACTGTAGTTTTGTATGTTATTTAAAAACGTTATGTTATTGAATCCTCTTCCAATTCCTCGGGAAAATTTTCCTCGTCCTCGGAAGAGTCTCTTTCACTATCGCGGATGATGTCGTTATTCTTATTTTCCATCTCATTTTGGAAATGAATGGTTTTTTTGAAATTATCATTATTATTATTATAAGGTTTTTTTACCGTTTTAGGCTTATTGTTGTCCGGAGTTTTGATTGAAGTTTTATTTTGTTGTCCTTTTTTCATTCGTACATTTATTTCCTCCTGTTTTGCTATAGCAATAACCTGATCTAAATTTTCGATATTTTTCATTTTAATTAATGTTGCCGTTAATGGGTTAATTTTGTCTAAAAATGATTTTATAGCCATTTGTTCGTAGTATAACCTCTTTGTCGGGTCTAATGATATTAACGAACAGGCTAGGTTCCGTATTTTATTACCGAAAAATTCGAGTGAATTGTTATCTCTATTTAGTAATATTAATTCTTGTACTAATTGTAGTTCGTTTCTATATTCACCGAACCTACTTTGGACCTACTTAGTTTATTTCGGATGAGACATGCGACGTAAGGATCGTCTCTGTCTGCTATTAATTCTAATATATTTTCAACACCTTTTATATAAAAATTTAATGTTTGTTTGTTCCCGTCATACGTGGGTAACAGTGACGATAAGGTCTTATAGTCAATCTCTATGGATTTTACGACTATGTTTGTGTCATCTTTTTTATCAGAAGCCATTTTGATATTCCTGATGTATAAAGTAACCAATGAACACAAAAAATATTTATAGTAGAAACACAAAAATACAATAAATGTAGATTCTAAGTGTTTAGAAAGGATAGGAAGGAAACTCGGGAGACAACAAATGTTATGCTTACCCCACGAGCATTTCTGATTTTGAAGATTGAGAACGCAGCTCTTCCTTGAAGCCTTGTTGTACTTGATGATGCCTTTTTGCCAGGAACCACTGTAGGTTTGTTTTGTCACAGTCGTCGAGACAATGCTTGATGATAAAGACACTGAATCGACTGAAACTGAAAGACTGACTGCGCCAGTTATGTTGTGGGCCTGGAGATTAGGCTTAAAAAAAATACAAGTTGTTTGCTTGAAGAGCAGTGCAGAACTGTTTTATTATTGAATTATAAATGCTTAAATACTAAATATAACAGAGTTCTTATTTCATACGGATACATTATAAAATCCTTATCTGTTCTAATTAACAATAAAGAATACTCAGAGTTCTTATTTCATACGGATACATTAAAATCCTTATCTGTTCTAGTTAACAATAAAGAATAGTTATGTGGATTACAGTTACACGTTTAAGAATATAGTTACTGATTATTTCTTGCAATGGATGTCACTTGACCTATATGATATCAATTAGTTATACGGCAGTGATGGTTATGCTGACGTAACTCCTCCCCCCTTAAGTGAGAGGCGCACCGATGACTGTAGCGGCTGAAGAGGTATGTCCTCGACTTGATGCTGCTGGTCTGAGGTTCGCGTCGTTCTAGGTTTCCACCAAAGTTTGTATATTGCGGCTGCTGATGCACTAAGTATAAGTATAATATATAAGAAGATAGATGGCCAACTTGGTGTTGATTGTATGCTGACTATATTATCTTCAGAATTTTCCTTTAAATTTTCTACTTTTTATCAAATTTTTCAGATTGTCTAAATTATTATCCTCTAAATTGATTTTGATGAAATTTTCTTTTGGTGCTTTATATACATGTGGTAATGGTATATTTTCTTGTATCTTAATTTGTTTTTGGTGAGTAGTTAGTATTCTATTCATGATTTGAGCTTTGCAATTACTATTTATTGTTATCAAAGTAACACCTTTGTTACGTTGATATTTTATATCTTCACCACATGTAGTTTTTATAATTTCCTCTTTTTTTGTTATAATTAACCAACTATTTTCTTTAAGTTGTTGTATTAAATTATCCTTATATTTGGCTGTTGCGTATATACAGTTATGTGGTTCTTCGTGTTGTATTAACTGTGCTAGGCAATCCGTGGATTTTTGTAGAGTTTGCCATTCTAAGTGTTTACAAATAACTTCTTCTGGTGTTATTCTTGCACATGGTTCGTGGGGGTACGCGAATTCGTTGTTTCCCAGGACAATGTAAGGATTTGAAGGAATTAGGATTGTGTTGTTTATGTTAGGTATAGAATACAGGTGTAACAGGTTATATAGGTGGTTGTTAACTAATGGTATTTCTAATATGAAATTTAATGTTTCATTGGTTGTGTAGGCTTTGACTATAATGGTTTTTTCCCACAAATATATATTTTTAATAGTTGGATTAAATATTAATTTTAATTCTATTTCTGTTTGAATATTATTTAATTCTTCGATCAATTGAATTGGGTCTATTACACTAGGGTGCATTTTTCCAAGATGTGAAAATATAATGGCATTTTCCAAAGTTGCTAATTTGTCATATAACTGTTGAAGTGATCTCTCGATTTCACTTAACACGTTAATTGAATTAAAGATAGAATTTTGTTGAGTTTGATTGATAATTACTGACTCTAATTGTTTTTGATTTAATATAATATTTGATAAACTAGTTTCATAGTTTTTCATAAAATCTTTCATTATAGACAAAGTTCTCTTTTTATTAATATTGTTATTATTAATTGAGCTTTTTATTTAATTTTCAAATCTGATTGCGTCATTTTCATCTAAATTTCCTGTTATTGCCTTTATTATAGATCCTATTCCATTTATTAAGCCTCTTTTTTGTATATATCTTAAGCCTACGGTTTTTAGACCTAAGTATGATAATTTACTTTCTATTGTATTTATTAAGTATTCAATTTGTTTTTGTATTATTTGGTTCGTAACAATATTTCGGTATAATTTAAATGTATAATAATTACTATATATGTCTGAAAAAATATTATTTGAGTGATATTATAGATTACGGCTAAATAATAAGTATCTATTTGATACTGGACTTTTGCTTCAGATAGTATTAGTATGCCATTAGTACTATCTATTGGTTGTATTATTGCTGTTGTTGCGGCGAACCGGAACATAGCGATGCAGGTGATGGCGATTCTGAAACATTTTCAGGACGCCTTAGTAATCGGAAGTGAACTCGGATTGTTTTTGCGTTCACATGACTTCCTACTATTTCAGCTATTTGCTCAGGGTGTATTCTGACAATGGTATATGGTCCTAAATATTTTGGCTCTAATTTATTACTACGGGCTGTTTTGGCTACCTGTTTATAAACTTTGACACCAATTTTAAAATTAATTGCTTCAGTATTTTTGTTTGCTTTTTCTATATTTAATTGTTTATCTAACGAGAGTTTTGTGTTAACTAGTTTGTGAATATTTTCCATAATTTGTTTATGTTTAATTACATATTCCTGATAAAATTCTTTGGGAAAATGTAATTCTAAAGGGTTTCTAGAATTAGTGTGACTATATAACAATTCGAATGGGGTAAATCCTGTCGCTGAATGTATTGAGTTATTGTATGCTATAATAGCATATTTCATTAAGTTTATAGGTTCATCATTGTCTGTTATTCTTTGAATTCTGATCATTTCTGCTAACGTAGAGTGTAATCTTTCTATCGGTGAATTTGAGTTGGGGTTATAGGGTGTAGTGAAATGTATGTGTATGTTATGTATAGCACATATTTCTGTTATAACTTCATTATTGAACTTGGAGTCTAGTCTGTGGTAATTTTGTTAGGTAATGAATTATTGTTAAGAATGTTACACCTCCACTACTGTATAGATCCATATAAATAAGTTCCATAGGTTTGCAGGGTGTTTCTTTTAATGAAAGTGGTATTTTAAGTGGGTTACGTTCGTATTTACTCTTCATACAAGTTTCACATTTATTTATAAATTTTTGAATTGTGTTTAGCATGTTTGGCCAATGATAATTTCTGTGTATATGTTTATAAGTTTCTTGAATACCTCTGTGTATTGTTTTACCTTCATGATATTTCCTGATTAAATCAATTTGTTCATTCAAATTTTCTATTAAAGTTACTCTATTTAAACATCTAATTAATTTTGGACCTCGATTATTAAAAATGGTTTTGTATACTTGACAGAATAATGGATAAAATTAAGTGTGATGGAAATAACAATAAAATGTCCTATCCGGTATTGTGTGTTCTTTTAAAAATTGGATAATTTGTTCCTTTGTGTTGTTTATAGGAATCCAAACGTCCTTTATACTAATTTTACCTTTAGATCTATTATCGACTCTATATGTATCGCCAGGTGTTTTCCTAATATGAAACTGCTTTAATTGTCTATCTATGGCGTCGTCTATCTCTGTTAATTTTTCTATTGTTTCCTGTTGAATATTTTGTTCAATGTTTTCTGGTGTGATAGGCATATCTAATAATGTTCTAATATCTATATTACTAATATCTAATTCTTCTTGTGATGTATCAGTTTGTGTGTCTGCAATGTTTTTATTTGTAATTAATTTATTGTGGTGTATTATTTGAATTCTCGAAAGTGCGTCGGCATTGGTGTTAGTTTTGCCTTTTTTATATTGTACGTCGAAATCGTATTCGGCTAATTTAAGACGCCAGCGTGTTAATTTCGAGTTTGGGTCTTTAATTGACATCAACCAAGTTAACGGACGATGATCTGTATAAATTGTAATTTTTTTTCCATATAAATATGGTCTGAAATATTTTGTTGCCCAAATGATACCTAACAATTCTTTTTCTATCGTAGAGTATCTTTGTTCTGTGTCCGATAGTGTACGTGAAGCGTAAGCTACCGGCTTGTCTGAACCTAAATTTCCTTGCGATAATACTGCCCCTAAGGCTAAATCTGATGCATCTGTTGTTAGTATGAATGGTTTGTCAAAATCCGGGTATTGAAGAATCGGTGTATTTATTAATAATTTTTTACATTTATTAAATGCATCGATAAATTCTGTTGAATGATTTATTTTACTACCTTTTTTTAAACATTTAGTTAGTGGTTTCGTTAATTTTGCAAAATCTTCTATAAATTTTCTATAATATCCAATTAAACCTAAAAATGATTTAATTTCCTTTTGCGTTTTAGGTAGTGGAAAGTTTTTTACTGCTATTATTTTGTCCTGATTCGGTTTAATACCTACATTAGCTAAAGTATGACCTAAAAATTTTACTTGTTTACATAAAAAATCAGATTTTTCTAATTGTATCTTTAAGTTATGAGCACGAAATCTGCTATATACTTGTTTACATTTATAAAGATGTTCTTGTAATGAGGTGGAATAGATTATGACGTCATCAAGGTACATCAGTACATTGTCAATACCGCGTAGTACTGAGTCCATTAGACGTTGGAATGTACTTGGAGCATTTTTTAAACCAAAGGGCATTCTGAGAAATTCGTAATGACCTCTGTCTACTGTAAATGCAGTTTTTTCAATATCATTTGGATCCATTTCTACTTGATAGTATCCAGAAGCTAAATCTAGTGTCGTAAAATATTGAGCTCTGCCCAATTTGTCTAATATGTCCTCAATGTTTGGAATTGGATATTTGTCTTCTATCGTTTTTTCATTTAGTTTCCTATAGTCGATAAATAATCTCCATTTTTGTTTACCTGTTTTATCTAATTTTTTTGGTACGATGTGCACTGGACATGACCATGGCGAATTACTTTCTTGTATAATTTTTTGTTTTAAATATTGTTCTATCTGTTTTTAATTTCCTCCTTTTGCTTAGGAGCTTGTCTAAATTTTTTTACGTATATAGGTTTTTCGTCAATTAATTTAAGTTTATGTTTAATTTTATGAGTGAACGTGAGTGGAATTTGTTCACTATGGAATATGTCACGATAATTATAGCATAATTTTTTGATTTCCCGTTTTTCTTCGGAATTCATATGTGTTGTTATTAGTTTATTTAAATTTTGTTCTAATATTCCATTTTTATTTTCGACTTTACTATCTTGTGTTTGGTGAACATTAATTTCGTTAATTTTAAATTTCTCTAAGAGAAAGTTACAACTATTTTTAAATTTGATAACTTCCTCTGTGGGGTTGATTACAGTTGTTAGAAAATTTCCGTTTTTTACTGATATAAATGCGGAAGGGAATATAAGACCGTTTTTGCATTTTTTTTCTTTTAATAGGTATTCTCCGTTTTTATAATTACAAAGTAAATTAATGACTTGTTCGTTATTTGCTTTAATTTTAGTGTATGACTTAATGTCGTCTTTTAATGGTATGTTTGCTTTTCTGGTATGTAATATCATTTTTTTAATGTTGATTTCGCAATCAAGTGGCACTAGAAAGTCTAGACCTAACAATCCTATAAAGTCTGAGTCGAAGTTAAACAATAAGAATTTATGTGTAATTTCTTCATTAAATAATTTTTTTGGAAGTTTTATTAATGCTACTCTACTGTGCTTAGTAGTAGGATGCGCTGTTTTAATATAATGAACTTCTTTTTTTATTTTGTAAGAAATATTTTTATAATTTTTTAAAATTTCAGGATTTATTAATGATTGCGATGCACCTGTGTCTATCAAAAATCGACCTCCTAATTCCTCTATAAATATATAAGGAAGGCGACTGTAGTTTTGTATGTTATTTAAAAACGTTATGTTATTGAATCCTCTTCCAATTCCTCGGGAAAATTTTCCTCGTCCTCGGAAGAGTCTCTTTCACTATCGCGGATGATGTCGTTATTCTTATTTTCCATCTCATTTTGGAAATGAATGGTTTTTTTGAAATTATCATTATTATTATTATTAGGTTTTTTTTACCGTTTTAGGCTTATTGTTGTCCGGAGATTGATTGAAGTTTTATTTTGTTGTCCTTTTTTCATTCGTACATTTATTTCCTCCTGTTTTGCTATAGCAATAACCTGATCTAAATTTTCGATATTTTTCATTTTAATTAATGTTGCCGTTAATGGGTTAATTTTGTCTAAAAATGATTTTATAGCCATTTGTTCGTAGTATGACCTCTTTGTCGTGTCTAATGATATTAACGAACAGGCTAGGTTCCGTATTTTATTACCGAAAAATTCGAGTGAATTGTTATCTCTATTTAGTAATATTAATTCTTGTACTAATTGTAGTTCGTTTCTATATTCACCGAACCTACTTTGGACCTACTTAGTTTATTTCGGATGAGACATGCGACGTAAGGATCGTCTCTGTCTGCTATTAATTCTAATATATTTTCAACACCTTTTATATAAAAATTTAATGTTTGTTTGTTCCCGTCATACGTGGGTAACAGTGACGATAAGGTCTTATAGTCAATCTTTATGGATTTTACGACTATGTTTGTGTCATCTTTTTTATCAGAAGCCATTTTGATATTCCTGATGTATAAAGTAACCAATGAACACAAAAAATATTTATAGTAGAAACACAAAAATACAATAAATGTAGATTCTAAGTGTTTAGAAAGGATAGGAAGGAAACTCGGGAGACAACAAATGTTATGCTTACCCCACGAGCATTTCTGATTTTGAAGATTGAGAACGCAGCTCTTCCTTGAAGCCTTGTTGTACTTGATGATGCCTTTTTGCCAGGAACCACTGTAGGTTTGTTTTGTCACGGTCGTCGAGACAATGCTTGATGATAAAGACACTGACTCGACTGAAACTGAAAGACTGACTGCGCCAGTTATGTTGTGGGCCTGGAGATTAGGCTTAAAAAAAATACAAGTTGTTTGCTTGAAGAGCAGTGCAGAACTGTTTTATTATTGAATTATAAATGCTTAAATACTAAATATAACAGAGTTCTTATTTCATACGGATACATTATAAAATCCTTATCTGTTCTAATTAACAATAAAGAATACTCAGAGTTCTTATTTCATACGGATACATTAAAATCCTTATCTGTTCTAGTTAACAATAAAGAATAGTTATGTGGATTACAGTTACACGTTTAAGAATATAGTTACTGATTATTTCTTGCAATGGATGTCACTTGACCTATATGATATCAATTAGTTATACGGCAGTGATGGTTATGCTGACGTAACTCCTCCCCCCTTAAGTGAGAGGCGCACCGATGACTGTAGCGGCTGAAGAGGTATGTCCTCGACTTGATGCTGCTGGTCTGAGGTTCGCGTCGTTCTAGGTTTCCACCAAAGTTTGTATATTGCGGCTGCTGATGCACTAAGTATAAGTATAATATATAAGAAGATAGATGGCCAACTTGGTGTTGATTGTATGCTGACTATATTATCTTCAGAATTTTCCTTTAAATTTTCTACTTTTTGAATCAAATTTTTCAGATTATCTAAATTATTATCCTCTAAATTGATTTTGATGAAATTTTCTTTTGGTGCTTTATATACATGTGGTAATGGTATAGTTTCTTGTATCTTAATTTGTTTTTGGTGAGTAGTTAGTATTCTATTCATGATTTGAGCTTTGCAATTACTATTTATTGTTATCAAAGTAACACCTTTGTTACGTTGATGTTTTATATCTTCACCACATGTAGTTTTTATAATTTCCTCTTTTTTTGTTATAATTAACCAACTATTTTCTTTAAGTTGTTGTATTAAATTATCCTTATATTTGGCTGTTGCGTATATACAGTTATGTGGTTCTTCGTGTTGTATTAACTGTGCTAGGCAATCCGTGGATTTTTGTAGAGTTTGCCATTCTAAGTGTTTACAAATAACTTCTTCTGGTGTTATTCTTGCACATGGTTCGTGGGGGTACGCGAATTCGTTGTTTCCCAGGACAATGTAAGGATTTGAAGGAATTAGGATTGTGTTGTTTATGTTAGGTATAGAATACAGGTGTAACAGGTTATATAGGTGGTTGTTAACTAATGGTATTTCTAATATGAAATTTAATGTTTCATTGGTTGTGTAGGCTTTGACTATAATGGTTTTTTCCCACAAATATATATTTTTAATAGTTGGATTAAATATTAATTTTAATTCTATTTCTGTTTGAATATTATTTAATTCTTCGATCAATTGAATTGGGTCTATTACACTAGGGTGCATTTTTCCAAGATGTGAAAATATAATGGCATTTTCCAAAGTTGCTAATTTGTCATATAACTGTTGAAGTGATCTCTCGATTTCACTTAACACGTTAATTGAATTAAAGATAGAATTTTGTTGAGTTTGATTGATAATTACTGACTCTAATTGTTTTTGATTTAATATAATATTTGATAAACTAGTTTCATAGTTTTTCATAAAATCTTTCATTATAGACAAAGTTCTCTTTTTATTAATATTGTTATTATTAATTGAGCTTTTTATTTAATTTTCAAATCTGATTGCGTCATTTTCATCTAAATTTCCTGTTATTGCCTTTATTATAGATCCTATTCCATTTATTAAACCTCTTTTTTGTATATATCTTAAGCCTACGGTTTTTAGACCTAAGTATGCTAATTTACTTTCTATTGTATTTATTAAGTATTCAATTTGTTTTTGTATTATTTGGTTCGTAACAATATTTCGGTATAATTTAAATGTATAATAATTACTATATATGTCTGAAAAAATATTATTTGAGTGATATTATAGATTACGGCTAAATAATAAGTATCTATTTGATACTGGACTTTTGCTTCAGATAGTATTAGTATGCCATTAGTACTATCTATTGGTTGTATTATTGCTGTTGTTGCGGCGAACCGGAACATAGCGATGCAGGTGATGGCGATTCTGAAACATTTTCAGGACGCCTTAGTAATCGGAAGTGAACTCGGATTGTTTTTGCGTTCACATGACTTCCTACTATTTCAGCTATTTGCTCAGGGTGTATTCTGACAATGGTATATGGTCCTAAATATTTTGGCTCTAATTTATTACTACGGGCTGTTTTGGCTACCTGTTTATAAACTTTGACACCAATTTTAAAATTAATTGCTTCAGTATTTTTGTTTGCTTTTTCTATATTTAATTGTTTATCTAACGAGAGTTTTGTGTTAACTAGTTTGTGAATATTTTCCATAATTTGTTTATGTTTAATTACATATTCCTGATAAAATTCTTTGGGAAAATGTAATTCTAAAGGGTTTCTAGAATTAGTGTGACCATATAACAATTCGAATGGGGTAAATCCTGTCGCTGAATGTATTGAGTTATTGTATGCTATAATAGCATATTTCATTAAGTTTATAGGTTCATCATTGTCTGTTATTCTTTGAATTCTGATCATTTCTGCTAATGTAGAGTGTAATCTTTCTATCGGTGAATTTGAGTTGGGGTTATAGGGTGTAGTGAAATGTATGTGTATGTTATGTATAGCACATATTTCTGTTATAACTTCATTATTGAACTTGGAGTCTAGTCTGTGGTAATTTTGTTAGGTAATGAATTATTGTTAAGAATGTTACACCTCCACTACTGTATAGATCCATATAAATAAGTTCCATAGGTTTGCAGGGTGTTTCTGTTAATGAAAGTGGTATTTTAAGTGGGTTACGTTCGTATTTACTCTTCATACAAGTTTCACATTTATTTATAAATTTTTGAATTGTGTTTAGCATGTTTGGCCAATGATAATTTCTGTGTATATGTTTATAAGTTTCTTGAATACCTCTGTGTATTGTTTTACCTTCATGATATTTCCTGATTAAATCAATTTGTTCATTCAAATTTTCTATTAAAGTTACTCTATTTAAACATCTAATTAATTTTGGACCTCGATTATTAAAAATGGTTTTGTATACTTGACAGAATAATGGATAAAATTAAGTGTGATGGAAATAACAATAAAATGTCCTATCCGGTATTGTGTGTTCTTTTAAAAATTGGATAATTTGTTCCTTTGTGTTGTTTATAGGAATCCAAACGTCCTTTATACTAATTTTACCTTTAGATCTATTATCGACTCTATATGTATCGCCAGGTGTTTTCCTAATATGAAACTGCTTTAATTGTCTATCTATGGCGTCGTCTATCTCTGTTAATTTTTCTATTGTTTCCTGTTGAATATTTTGTTCAATGTTTTCTGGTGTGATAGGCATATCTAATAATGTTCTAATATCTATATTGCTAATATCTAATTGTTCTTGTGATGTATCAGTTTGTGTGTCTGCAATGTTTTTATTTGTAATTAATTTATTGTGGTGTATTATTTGAATTCTCGAAAGTGCGTCGGCATTGGTGTTAGTTTTGCCTTTTTTATATTGTACGTCGAAATCGTATTCGGCTAATTTAAGACGCCAGCGTGTTAATTTCGAGTTTGGGTCTTTAATTGACATCAACCAAGTTAACGGACGATGATCTGTATAAATTGTATTTTTTTTTCCATATAAATATGGTCTGAAATATTTTGTTGCCCAAATGATACCTAACAATTCTTTTTCTATCGTAGAGTATCTTTGTTCTGTGTCCGATAGTGTACGTGAAGCGTAAGCTACCGGCTTGTCTGAACCTAAATTTCCTTGCGATAATACTGCCCCTAAGGCTAAATCTGATGCATCTGTTTTTAGTATGAATGGTTTGTCAAAATCCGGGTATTGAAGAATCGGTGTATTTATTAATAAATTTTTACATTTATTAAATGCATCGATAAATTCTCTTGAATGATTTATTTTACTACCTTTTTTTAAACATTTAGTTAGTGGTTTCGTTAATTTTGCAAAATCTTCTATAAATTTTCTATAATATCCAACTAAACCTAAAAATGATTTAATTTCCTTTTGCGTTTTAGGTAGTGGAAAGTTTTTTACTGCTATTATTTTGTCCTGATTCGGTTTAATACCTTCATTAGTTAAAGTATGACCTAAAAATTTTACTTGTTTACATAAAAAATCAGATTTTTCTAATTGTATCTTTAAGTTATGAGCACGAAATCTGCTATATACTTGTTTACATTTATAAAGATATTCTTGTAATGAGGTAGAATAGATTATGACGTCATCAAGGTACATCAGTACATTGTCAATATCGCGTAGTACTGAGTCCATTAGACGTTGGAATGTACTTGGAGCATTTTTTAAACCAAAGGGCATTCTGAGAAATTCGTAATGACCTGTGTCTACTGTAAATGCAGTTTTTTCAATATCATTTGGATCCATTTCTACTTGATAGTATCCAGAAGCTAAATCTAGTGTCGTAAAATATTGAGCTCTGCCCAATTTGTCTAATATGTCCTCAATGTTTGGAATTGGATATTTGTCTTCTATCGTTTTTTCATTTAGTTTCCTATAGTCGATAAATAATCTCCATTTTTGTTTACCTGTTTTATCTAATTTTTTTGGTACGATGTGCACTGGACATGACCATGGCGAATTACTTTCTTGTATAATTTTTTGTTTTAAATATTGTTCTATCTGTTTTTAATTTCCTCCTTTTGCTTAGGAGCTTGTCTAAATTTTTTTACGTATATAGGTTTTTCGTCAATTAATTTAAGTTTATGTTTAATTTTATGAGTGAACGTGAGTGGAATTTGTTCACTATGGAATATGTCACGATAATTATAGCATAATTTTTTGATTTCCCGTTTTTCTTCGGAATTCATATGTGTTGTTATTAGTTTATTTAAATTTTGTTCTAATATTCCATTTTTATTTTCGACTTTACTATCTTGTGTTTGGTGAACATTAATTTCGTTAATTTTAAATTTCTCTAAGAGAAAGTTACAACTATTTTTAAATTTGATAACTTCCTCTGTGGGGTTGATTACAGTTGTTAGAAAATTTCCGTTTTTTACTGATATAAATGCGGAAGGGAATATAAGACCGTTTTTGCATTTTTTTTCTTTTAATAGGTATTCTCCGTTTTTATAATTACAAAGTAAATTAATGACTTGTTCGTTATTTGCTTTAATTTTAGTGTATGACTTAATGTCGTCTTTTAATGGTATGTTTGCTTTTCTGGTATGTAATATCATTTTTTTAATGTTGATTTCGCAATCAAGTGGCACTAGAAAGTCTAGACCTAACAATCCTATAAAGTCTGAGTCGAAGTTAAACAATAAGAATTTATGTGTAATTTCTTCATTAAATAATTTTTTTGGAAGTTTTATTAATGCTACTCTACTGTGCTTAGTAGTAGGATGCGCTGTTTTAATATAATGAACTTCTTTTTTTATTTTGTAAGAAATATTTTTATAATTTTTTAAAATTTCAGGATTTATTAATGATTGCGATGCACCTGTGTCTATCAAAAATCGACCTCCTAATTCCTCTATAAATATATAAGGAAGGCGACTGTAGTTTTGTATGTTATTTAAAAACGTTATGTTATTGAATCCTCTTCCAATTCCTCGGGAAAATTTTCCTCGTCCTCGGAAGAGTCTCTTTCACTATCGCGGATGATGTCGTTATTCTTATTTTCCATCTCATTTTGGAAATGAATGGTTTTTTTGAAATTATCATTATTATTATTATTAGGTTTTTTTACCGTTTTAGGCTTATTGTTGTCCGGAGTTTTGATTGAAGTTTTATTTTGTTGTCCTTTTTTCATTCGTACATTTATTTCCTCCTGTTTTGCTATAGCAATAACCTGATCTAAATTTTCGATATTTTTCATTTTAATTAATGTTGCCGTTAATGGGTTAATTTTGTCTAAAAATGATTTTATAGCCATTTGTTCGTAGTATGACCTCTTTGTCGTGTTTAATGATATTAACGAACAGGCTAGGTTCCGTATTTTATTACCGAAAAATTCGAGTGAATTGTTATCTCTATTTAGTAATATTAATTCTTGTACTAATTGTAGTTCGTTTCTATATTCACCGAACCTACTTTGGACCTACTTAGTTTATTTCGGATGAGACATGCGACGTAAGGATCGTCTCTGTCTGCTATTAATTCTAATATATTTTCAACACCTTTTATATAAAAATTTAATGTTTGTTTGTTCCCGTCATACGTGGGTAACAGTGACGATAAGGTCTTATAGTCAATCTCTATGGATTTTACGACTATGTTTGTGTCATCTTTTTTATCAGAAGCCATTTTGATATTCCTGATGTATAAAGTAACCAATGAACACAAAAAATATTTATAGTAGAAACACAAAAATACAATAAATGTAGATTCTAAGTGTTTAGAAAGGATAGGAAGGAAACTCGGGAGACAACAAATGTTATGCTTACCCCACGAGCATTTCTGATTTTGAAGATTGAGAACGCAGCTCTTCCTTGAAGCCTTGTTGTACTTGATGATGCCTTTTTGCCAGGAACCACTGTAGGTTTGTTTTGTCACAGTCGTCGAGACAATGCTTGATGATAAAGACACTGACTCGACTGAAACTGAAAGACTGACTGCGCCAGTTATGTTGTGGGCCTGGAGATTAGGCTTAAAAAAAATACAAGTTGTTTGCTTGAAGAGCAGTGCAGAACTGTTTTATTATTGAATTATAAATGCTTAAATACTAAATATAACAGAGTTCTTATTTCATACGGATACATTATAAAATCCTTATCTGTTCTAATTAACAATAAAGAATACTCAGAGTTCTTATTTCATACGGATACATTAAAATCCTTATCTGTTCTAGTTAACAATAAAGAATAGTTATGTGGATTACAGTTACACGTTTAAGAATATAGTTACTGATTATTTCTTGCAATGGATGTCACTTGACCTATATGATATCAATTAGTTATACGGCAGTGATGGTTATGCTGACGTAACTCCTCCCCCCTTAAGTGAGAGGCGCACCGATGACTGTAGCGGCTGAAGAGGTATGTCCTCGACTTGATGCTGCTGGTCTGAGGTTCGCGTCGTTCTAGGTTTCCACCAAAGTTTGTATATTGCGGCTGCTGATGCACTAAGTATAAGTATAATATATAAGAAGATAGATGGCCAACTTGGTGTTGATTGTATGCTGACTATATTATCTTCAGAATTTTCCTTTAAATTTTCTACTTTTTATCAAATTTTTCAGATTGTCTAAATTATTATCCTCTAAATTGATTTTGATGAAATTTTCTTTTGGTGCTTTATATACATGTGGTAATGGTATATTTTCTTGTATCTTAATTTGTTTTTGGTGAGTAGTTAGTATTCTATTCATGATTTGAGCTTTGCAATTACTATTTATTGTTATCAAAGTAACACCTTTGTTACGTTGATATTTTATATCTTCACCACATGTAGTTTTTATAATTTCCTCTTTTTTTGTTATAATTAACCAACTATTTTCTTTAAGTTGTTGTATTAAATTATCCTTATATTTGGCTGTTGCGTATATACAGTTATGTGGTTCTTCGTGTTGTATTAACTGTGCTAGGCAATCCGTGGATTTTTGTAGAGTTTGCCATTCTAAGTGTTTACAAATAACTTCTTCTGGTGTTATTCTTGCACATGGTTCGTGGGGGTACGCGAATTCGTTGTTTCCCAGGACAATGTAAGGATTTGAAGGAATTAGGATTGTGTTGTTTATGTTAGGTATAGAATACAGGTGTAACAGGTTATATAGGTGGTTGTTAACTAATGGTATTTCTAATATGAAATTTAATGTTTCATTGGTTGTGTAGGCTTTGACTATAATGGTTTTTTCCCACAAATATATATTTTTAATAGTTGGATTAAATATTAATTTTAATTCTATTTCTGTTTGAATATTATTTAATTCTTCGATCAATTGAATTGGGTCTATTACACTAGGGTGCATTTTTCCAAGATGTGAAAATATAATGGCATTTTCCAAAGTTGCTAATTTGTCATATAACTGTTGAAGTGATCTCTCGATTTCACTTAACACGTTAATTGAATTAAAGATAGAATTTTGTTGAGTTTGATTGATAATTACTGACTCTAATTGTTTTTGATTTAATATAATATTTGATAAACTAGTTTCATAGTTTTTCATAAAATCTTTCATTATAGACAAAGTTCTCTTTTTATTAATATTGTTATTATTAATTGAGCTTTTTATTTAATTTTCAAATCTGATTGCGTCATTTTCATCTAAATTTCCTGTTATTGCCTTTATTATAGATCCTATTCCATTTATTAAACGTCTTTTTTGTATATATCTTAAGCCTACGGTTTTTAGACCTAAGTATGCTAATTTACTTTCTATTGTATTTATTAAGTATTCAATTTGTTTTTGTATTCTTTGGTTCGTAACAATATTTCGGTATAATTTAAATGTATAATAATTACTATATATGTCTGAAAAAATATTATTTGAGTGATATTATAGATTACGGCTAAATAATAAGTATCTATTTGATACTGGACTTTTGCTTCAGATAGTATTAGTATGCCATTAGTACTATCTATTGGTTGTATTATTGCTGTTGTTGCGGCGAACCGGAACATAGCGATGCAGGTGATGGCGATTCTGAAACATTTTCAGGACGCCTTAGTAATCGGAAGTGAACTCGGATTGTTTTTGCGTTCACATGACTTCCTACTATTTCAGCTATTTGCTCAGGGTGTATTCTGACAATGGTATATGGTCCTAAATATTTTGGCTCTAATTTATTACTACGGGCTGTTTTGGCTACCTGTTTATAAACTTTGACACCAATTTTAAAATTAATTGCTTCAGTATTTTTGTTTGCTTTTTCTATATTTAATTGTTTATCTAACGAGAGTTTTGTGTTAACTAGTTTGTGAATATTTTCCATAATTTGTTTATGTTTAATTACATATTCCTGATAAAATTCTTTGGGAAAATGTAATTCTATAGGGTTTCTAGAATTAGTGTGACCATATAACAATTCGAATGGGGTAAATCCTGTCGCTGAATGTATTGAGTTATTGTATGCTATAATAGCATATTTCATTAAGTTTATAGGTTCATCATTGTCTGTTATTCTTTGAATTCTGATCATTTCTGCTAATGTAGAGTGTAATCTTTCTATCGGTGAATATGAGTTGGGGTTATAGGGTGTAGTGAAATGTATGTGTATGTTATGTATAGCACATATTTCTGTTATAACTTCATTATTGAACTTGGAGTCTAGTCTGTGGTAATTTTGTTAGGTAATGAATTATTGTTAAGAATGTTACACCTCCACTACTGTATAGATCCATATAAATAAGTTCCATAGGTTTGCAGGGTGTTTCTGTTAATGAAAGTGGTATTTTAAGTGGGTTACGTTCGTATTTACTCTTCATACAAGTTTCACATTTATTTATAAATTTTTGAATTGTGTTTAGCATGTTTGGCCAATGATAATTTCTGTGTATATGTTTATAAGTTTCTTGAATACCTCTGTGTATTGTTTTACCTTCATGATATTTCCTGATTAAATCAATTTGTTCATTCAAATTTTCTATTAAAGTTACTCTATTTAAACATCTAATTAATTTTGGACCTCGATTATTAAAAATGGTTTTGTATACTTGACAGAATAATGGATAAAATTAAGTGTGATGGAAATAACAATAAAATGTCCTATCCGGTATTGTGTGTTCTCTTAAAAATTGGATAATTTGTTCCTTTGTGTTGTTTATAGGAATCCAAACGTCCTTTATACTAATTTTACCTTTAGATCTATTATCGACTCTATATGTATCGCCAGGTGTTTTCCTAATATGAAACTGCTTTAATTGTCTATCTATGGCGTCGTCTATCTCTGTTAATTTTTCTATTGTTTCCTGTTGAATATTTTGTTCAATGTTTTCTGGTGTGATAGGCATATCTAATAATGTTCTAATATCTATATTGCTAATATCTAATTCTTCTTGTGATGTATCAGTTTGTGTGTCTGCAATGTTTTTATTTGTAATTAATTTATTGTTAGTTTTGCCTTTTTTATATTGTACGTCGAAATCGTATTCGGCTAATTTAAGACGCCAGCGTGTTAATTTCGAGTTTGGGTCTTTAATTGACATCAACTAAGTTAACGGACGATGATCTGTATAAATTGTAATTTTTTTTCCATATAAATATGGTCTGAAATATTTTGTTGCCCAAATGATACCTAACAATTCTTTTTCTATCGTAGAGTATCTTTGTTCTGTGTCCGATAGTGTACGTGAAGCGTAAGCTACCGGCTTGTCTGAACCTAAATTTCCTTGCGATAATACTGCCCCTAAGGCTAAATCTGATGCATCTGTTGTTAGTATGAATGGTTTGTCAAAATCCGGGTATTGAAGAATCGGTGTATGTATTAATAAATTTTTACATTTATTAAATGCATCGATAAATTCTGTTGAATGATTTATTTTACTACCTTTTTTTAAACATTTAGTTAGTGGTTTCGTTAATTTTGCAAAATCTTCTATAAATTTTCTATAATATCCAACTAAACCTAAAAATGATTTAATTTCCTTTTGCGTTTTAGGTAGTGGAAAGTTTTTTACTGCTATTATTTTGTCCTGATTCGGTTTAATACCTTCATTAGTTAAAGTATGACCTAAAAATTTTACTTGTTTACATAAAAAATCAGATTTTTCTAATTGTATCTTTAAGTTATGAGCACGAAATCTGCTATATACTTGTTTACATTTATAAAGATGTTCTTGTAATGAGGTAGAATAGATTATGACGTCATCAAGGTACATCAGTACATTGTCAATACCGCGTAGTACTGAGTCCCTTAGACGTTGGAATGTACTTGGAGCATTTTTTAAACCAAAGGGCATTCTGAGAAATTCGTAATGACCTGTGTCTACTGTAAATGCAGTTTTTTCAATATCATTTGGATCCATTTCTACTTGATAGTATCTAGAAGCTAAATCTAGTGTCGTAAAATATTGAGCTCTGCCCAATTTGTCTAATATGTCCTCAATGTTTGGAATTGGATATTTGTCTTCTATCGTTTTTTCATTTAGTTTCCTATAGTCGATAAATAATCTCCATTTTTGTTTACCTGTTTTATCTAATTTTTTTGGTACGATGTGCACTGGACATGACCATGGCGAATTACTTTCTTGTATAATTTTTTGTTTTAAATATTGTTCTATCTGTTTTTAATTTCCTCCTTTTGCTTAGGAGCTTGTCTAAATTTTTTTACGTATATAGGTTTTTCGTCAATTAATGTAAGTTTATGTTTAATTTTATGAGTGAACGTGAGTGGAATTTGTTCACTATGGAATATGTCACGATAATTATAGCATAATTTTTTGATTTCCCGTTTTTCTTCGGAATTCATATGTGTTGTTATTAGTTTATTTAAATTTTGTTCTAATATTCCATTTTTATTTTCGACTTTACTATCTTGTGTTTGGTGAACATTAATTTCGTTAATTTTAAATTTCTCTAAGAGAAAGTTACAACTATTTTTAAATTTGATAACTTCCTCTGTGGGGTTGATTACAGTTGTTAGAAAATTTCCGTTTTTTACTGATATAAATGCGGAAGGGAATATAAGACCGTTTTTGCATTTTTTTTCTTTTAATAGGTATTCTCCGTTTTTATAATTACAAAGTAAATTAATGACTTGTTCGTTATTTGCTTTAATTTTAGTGTATGACTTAATGTCGTCTTTTAATGGTATGTTTGCTTTTCTGGTATGTAATATCATTTTTTTAATGTTGATTTCGCAATCAAGTGGCACTAGAAAGTCTAGACCTAACAATCCTATAAAGTCTGAGTCGAAGTTAAACAATAAGAATTTATGTGTAATTTCTTCATTAAATAATTTTTTTGGAAGTTTTATTAATGCTACTCTACTGTGCTTAGTAGTAGGATGCGCTGTTTTAATATAATGAACTTCTTTTTTTATTTTGTAAGAAATATTTTTATAATTTTTTAAAATTTCAGGATTTATTAATGATTGCGATGCACCTGTGTCTATCAAAAATCGACCTCCTAATTCCTCTATAAATATATAAGGAAGGCGACTGTAGTTTTGTATGTTATTTAAAAACGTTATGTTATTGAATCCTCTTCCAATTCCTCGGGAAAATTTTCCTCGTCCTCGGAAGAGTCTCTTTCACTATCGCGGATGATGTCGTTATTCTTATTTTCCATCTCATTTTGGAAATGAATGGTTTTTTTGAAATTATCATTATTATTATTATTAGGTTTTTTTACCGTTTTAGGCTTATTGTTGTCCGGAGTTTTGATTGAAGTTTTATTTTGTTGTCCTTTTTTCATTCGTACATTTATTTCCTCCTGTTTTGCTATAGCAATAACCTGATCTAAATTTTCGATATTTTTCATTTTAATTAATGTTGCCGTTAATGGGTTAATTTTGTCTAAAAATGATTTTATAGCCATTTGTTCGTAGTATGACCTCTTTGTCGGGTCTAATGATATTAACGAACAGGCTAGGTTCCGTATTTTATTACCGAAAAATTCGAGTGAATTGTTATCTCTATTTAGTAATATTAATTCTTGTACTAATTGTAGTTCGTTTCTATATTCACCGAACCTACTTTGGACCTACTTAGTTTATTTCGGATGAGACATGCGACGTAAGGATCGTCTCTGTCTGCTATTAATTCTAATATATTTTCAACACCTTTTATATAAAAATTTAATGTTTGTTTGTTCCCGTCATACGTGGGTAACAGTGACGATAAGGTCTTATAGTCAATCTCTATGGATTTTACGACTATGTTTGTGTCATCTTTTTTATCAGAAGCCATTTTGATATTCCTGATGTATAAAGTAACCAATGAACACAAAAAATATTTATAGTAGAAACACAAAAATACAATAAATGTAGATTCTAAGTGTTTAGAAAGGATAGGAAGGAAACTCGGGAGACAACAAATGTTATGCTTACCCCACGATCATTTCTGATTTTGAAGATTGAGAACGCAGCTCTTCCTTGAAGCCTTGTTGTACTTGATGATGCCTTTTTGCCAGGAACCACTGTAGGTTTGTTTTGTCACAGTCGTCGAGACAATGCTTGATGATAAAGACACTGAATCGACTGAAACTGAAAGACTGACTGCGCCAGTTATGTTGTGGGCCTGGAGATTAGGCTTAAAAAAAATACAAGTTGTTTGCTTGAAGAGCAGTGCAGAACTGTTTTATTATTGAATTATAAATGCTTAAATACTAAATATAACAGAGTTCTTATTTCATACGGATACATTATAAAATCCTTATCTGTTCTAATTAACAATAAAGAATACTCAGAGTTCTTATTTCATACGGATACATTAAAATCCTTATCTGTTCTAGTTAACAATAAAGAATAGTTATGTGGATTACAGTTACACGTTTAAGAATATAGTTACTGATTATTTCTTGCAATGGATGTCACTTGACCTATATGATATCAATTAGTTATACGGCAGTGATGGTTATGCTGACGTAACTCCTCCCCCCTTAAGTGAGAGGCGCACCGATGACTGTAGCGGCTGAAGAGGTATGTCCTCGACTTGATGCTGCTGGTCTGAGGTTCGCGTCGTTCTAGGTTTCCACCAAAGTTTGTATATTGCGGCTGCTGATGCACTAAGTATAAGTATAATATATAAGAAGATAGATGGCCAACTTGGTGTTGATTGTATGCTGACTATATTATCTTCAGAATTTTCCTTTAAATTTTCTACTTTTTGAATCAAATTTTTCAGATTGTCTAAATTATTATGCTCTAAATTGATTTTGATGAAATTTTCTTTTGGTGCTTTATATACATGTGGTAATGGTATAGTTTCTTGTATCTTAATTTGTTTTTGGTGAGTAGTTAGTATTCTATTCATGATTTGAGCTTTGCAATTACTATTTATTGTTATCAAAGTAACACCTTTGTTACGTTGATATTTTATATCTTCACCACATGTAGTTTTTATAATTTCCTCTTTTTTTGTTATAATTAACCAACTATTTTCTTTAAGTTGTTGTATTAAATTATCCTTATATTTGGCTGTTGCGTATATACAGTTATGTGGTTCTTCGTGTTGTATTAACTGTGCTAGGCAATCCGTGGATTTTTGTAGAGTTTGCCATTCTAAGTGTTTACAAATAACTTCTTCTGGTGTTATTCTTGCACATGGTTCGTGGGGGTACGCGAATTCGTTGTTTCCCAGGACAATGTAAGGATTTGAAGGAATTAGGATTGTGTTGTTTATGTTAGGTATAGAATACAGGTGTAACAGGTTATATAGGTGGTTGTTAACTAATGGTATTTCTAATATGAAATTTAATGTTTCATTGGTTGTGTAGGCTTTGACTATAATGGATTTTTCCCACAAATATATATTTTTAATAGTTGGATTAAATATTAATTTTAATTCTATTTCTGTTTGAATATTATTTAATTCTTCGATCAATTGAATTGGGTCTATTACACTAGGGTGCATTTTTCCAAGATGTGAAAATATAATGGCATTTTCCAAAGTTGCTAATTTGTCATATAACTGTTGAAGTGATCTCTCGATTTCACTTAACACGTTAATTGAATTAAAGATAGAATTTTGTTGAGTTTGATTGATAATTACTGACTCTAATTGTTTTTGATTTAATATAATATTTGATAAACTAGTTTCATAGTTTTTCATAAAATCTTTCATTATAGACAAAGTTCTCTTTTAATTAATATTGTTATTATTAATTGAGCTTTTTATTTAATTTTCAAATCTGATTGCGTCATTTTCATCTAAATTTCCTGTTATTGCCTTTATTATAGATCCTATTCCATTTATTAAGCCTCTTTTTTGTATATATCTTAAGCCTACGGTTTTTAGACCTAAGTATGCTAATTTACTTTCTATTGTATTTATTAAGTATTCAATTTGTTTTTGTATTATTTGGTTCGTAACAATATTTCGGTATAATTTAAATGTATAATAATTACTATATATGTCTGAAAAAATATTATTTGAGTGATATTATAGATTACGGCTAAATAATAAGTATCTATTTGATACTGGACTTTTGCTTCAGATAGTATTAGTATGCCATTAGTACTATCTATTGGTTGTATTATTGCTGTTGTTGCGGCGAACCGGAACATAGCGATGCAGGTGATGGCGATTCTGAAACATTTTCAGGACGCCTTAGTAATCGGAAGTGAACTCGGATTGTTTTTGCGTTCACATGACTTCCTACTATTTCAGCTATTTGCTCAGGGTGTATTCTGACAATGGTATATGGTCCTAAATATTTTGGCTCTAATTTATTACTACGGGCTGTTTTGGCTACCTGTTTATAAACTTTGACACCAATTTTAAAATTAATTGCTTCAGTATTTTTGTTTGCTTTTTCTATATTTAATTGTTTATCTAACGAGAGTTTTGTGTTAACTAGTTTGTGAATATTTTCCATAATTTGTTTATGTTTAATTACATATTCCTGATAAAATTCTTTGGGAAAATGTAATTCTATAGGGTTTCTAGAATTAGTGTGACCATATAACAATTCGAATGGGGTAAATCCTGTCGCTGAATGTATTGAGTTATTGTATGCTATAATAGCATATTTCATTAAGTTTATAGGTTCATCATTGTCTGTTATTCTTTGAATTCTGATCATTTCTGCTAATGTAGAGTGTAATCTTTCTATCGGTGAATTTGAGTTGGGGTTATAGGGTGTAGTGAAATGTATGTGTATGTTATGTATAGCACATATTTCTGTTATAACTTCATTATTGAACTTGGAGTCTAGTCTGTGGTAATTTTGTTAGGTAATGAATTATTGTTAAGAATGTTACACCTCCACTACTGTATAGATCCATATAAATAAGTTCCATAGGTTTGCAGGGTGTTTCTGTTAATGAAAGTGGTATTTTAAGTGGGTTACGTTCGTATTTACTCTTCATACAAGTTTCACATTTATTTATAAATTTTTGAATTGTGTTTAGCATGTTTGGCCAATGATAATTTCTGTGTATATGTTTATAAGTTTCTTGAATACCTCTGTGTATTGTTTTACCTTCATGATATTTCCTGATTAAATCAATTTGTTCATTCAAATTTTCTATTAAAGTTACTCTATTTAAACATCTAATTAATTTTGGACCTCGATTATTAAAAATGGTTTTGTATACTTGACAGAATAATGGATAAAATTAAGTGTGATGGAAATAACAATAAAATGTCCTATCCGGTATTGTGTGTTCTCTTAAAAATTGGATAATTTGTTCCTTTGTGTTGTTTATAGGAATCCAAACGTCCTTTATACTAATTTTACCTTTAGATCTATTATCGACTCTATATGTATCGCCAGGTGTTTTCCTAATATGAAACTGCTTTAATTGTCTATCTATGGCGTCGTCTATCTCTGTTAATTTTTCTATTGTTTCCTGTTGAATATTTTGTTCAATGTTTTCTGGTGTGATAGGCATATCTAATAATGTTCTAATATCTATATTGCTAATATCTAATTCTTCTTGTGATGTATCAGTTTGTGTGTCTGCAATGTTTTTATTTGTAATTAATTTATTGTTAGTTTTGCCTTTTTTATATTGTACGTCGAAATCGTATTCGGCTAATTTAAGACGCCAGCGTGTTAATTTCGAGTTTGGGTCTTTAATTGACATCAACTAAGTTAACGGACGATGATCTGTATAAATTGTAATTTTTTTTCCATATAAATATGGTCTGAAATATTTTGTTGCCCAAATGATACCTAACAATTCTTTTTCTATCGTAGAGTATCTTTGTTCTGTGTCCGATAGTGTACGTGAAGCGTAAGCTACCGGCTTGTCTGAACCTAAATTTCCTTGCGATAATACTGCCCCTAAGGCTAAATCTGATGCATCTGTTGTTAGTATGAATGGTTTGTCAAAATCCGGGTATTGAAGAATCGGTGTATGTATTAATAAATTTTTACATTTATTAAATGCATCGATAAATTCTGTTGAATGATTTATTTTACTACCTTTTTTTAAACATTTAGTTAGTGGTTTCGTTAATTTTGCAAAATCTTCTATAAATTTTCTATAATATCCAACTAAACCTAAAAATGATTTAATTTCCTTTTGCGTTTTAGGTAGTGGAAAGTTTTTTACTGCTATTATTTTGTCCTGATTCGGTTTAATACCTTCATTAGTTAAAGTATGACCTAAAAATTTTACTTGTTTACATAAAAAATCAGATTTTTCTAATTGTATCTTTAAGTTATGAGCACGAAATCTGCTATATACTTGTTTACATTTATAAAGATGTTCTTGTAATGAGGTAGAATAGATTATGACGTCATCAAGGTACATCAGTACATTGTCAATACCGCGTAGTACTGAGTCCCTTAGACGTTGGAATGTACTTGGAGCATTTTTTAAACCAAAGGGCATTCTGAGAAATTCGTAATGACCTGTGTCTACTGTAAATGCAGTTTTTTCAATATCATTTGGATCCATTTCTACTTGATAGTATCTAGAAGCTAAATCTAGTGTCGTAAAATATTGAGCTCTGCCCAATTTGTCTAATATGTCCTCAATGTTTGGAATTGGATATTTGTCTTCTATCGTTTTTTCATTTAGTTTCCTATAGTCGATAAATAATCTCCATTTTTGTTTACCTGTTTTATCTAATTTTTTTGGTACGATGTGCACTGGACATGACCATGGCGAATTACTTTCTTGTATAATTTTTTGTTTTAAATATTGTTCTATCTGTTTTTAATTTCCTCCTTTTGCTTAGGAGCTTGTCTAAATTTTTTTACGTATATAGGTTTTTCGTCAATTAATGTAAGTTTATGTTTAATTTTATGAGTGAACGTGAGTGGAATTTGTTCACTATGGAATATGTCACGATAATTATAGCATAATTTTTTGATTTCCCGTTTTTCTTCGGAATTCATATGTGTTGTTATTAGTTTATTTAAATTTTGTTCTAATATTCCATTTTTATTTTCGACTTTACTATCTTGTGTTTGGTGAACATTAATTTCGTTAATTTTAAATTTCTCTAAGAGAAAGTTACAACTATTTTTAAATTTGATAACTTCCTCTGTGGGGTTGATTACAGTTGTTAGAAAATTTCCGTTTTTTACTGATATAAATGCGGAAGGGAATATAAGACCGTTTTTGCATTTTTTTTCTTTTAATAGGTATTCTCCGTTTTTATAATTACAAAGTAAATTAATGACTTGTTCGTTATTTGCTTTAATTTTAGTGTATGACTTAATGTCGTCTTTTAATGGTATGTTTGCTTTTCTGGTATGTAATATCATTTTTTTAATGTTGATTTCGCAATCAAGTGGCACTAGAAAGTCTAGACCTAACAATCCTATAAAGTCTGAGTCGAAGTTAAACAATAAGAATTTATGTGTAATTTCTTCATTAAATAATTTTTTTGGAAGTTTTATTAATGCTACTCTACTGTGCTTAGTAGTAGGATGCGCTGTTTTAATATAATGAACTTCTTTTTTTATTTTGTAAGAAATATTTTTATAATTTTTTAAAATTTCAGGATTTATTAATGATTGCGATGCACCTGTGTCTATCAAAAATCGACCTCCTAATTCCTCTATAAATATATAAGGAAGGCGACTGTAGTTTTGTATGTTATTTAAAAACGTTATGTTATTGAATCCTCTTCCAATTTCTCGGGAAAATTTTCCTCGTCCTCGGAAGAGTCTCTTTCACTATCGCGGATGATGTCGTTATTCTTATTTTCCATCTCATTTTGGAAATGAATGGTTTTTTTGAAATTATCATTATTATTATTATTAGGTTTTTTTACCGTTTTAGGCTTATTGTTGTCCGGAGTTTTGATTGAAGTTTTATTTTGTTGTCCTTTTTTCATTCGTACATTTATTTCCTCCTGTTTTGCTATAGCAATAACCTGATCTAAATTTTCGATATTTTTCATTTTAATTAATGTTGCCGTTAATGGGTTAATTTTGTCTAAAAATGATTTTATAGCCATTTGTTCGTAGTATGACCTCTTTGTCGGGTCTAATGATATTAACGAACAGGCTAGGTTCCGTATTTTATTACCGAAAAATTCGAGTGAATTGTTATCTCTATTTAGTAATATTAATTCTTGTACTAATTGTAGTTCGTTTCTATATTCACCGAACCTACTTTGGACCTACTTAGTTTATTTCGGATGAGACATGCGACGTAAGGATCGTCTCTGTCTGCTATTAATTCTAATATATTTTCAACACCTTTTATATAAAAATTTAATGTTTGTTTGTTCCCGTCATACGTGGGTAACAGTGACGATAAGGTCTTATAGTCAATCTCTATGGATTTTACGACTATGTTTGTGTCATCTTTTTTATCAGAAGCCATTTTGATATTCCTGATGTATAAAGTAACCAATGAACACAAAAAATATTTATAGTAGAAACACAAAAATACAATAAATGTAGATTCTAAGTGTTTAGAAAGGATAGGAAGGAAACTCGGGAGACAACAAATGTTATGCTTACCCCACGAGCATTTCTGATTTTGAAGATTGAGAACGCAGCTCTTCCTTGAAGCCTTGTTGTACTTGATGATGCCTTTTTGCCAGGAACCACTGTAGGTTTGTTTTGTCACAGTCGTCGAGACAATGCTTGATGATAAAGACACTGAATCGACTGAAACTGAAAGACTGACTGCGCCAGTTATGTTGTGGGCCTGGAGATTAGGCTTAAAAAAAATACAAGTTGTTTGCTTGAAGAGCAGTGCAGAACTGTTTTATTATTGAATTATAAATGCTTAAATACTAAATATAACAGAGTTCTTATTTCATACGGATACATTATAAAATCCTTATCTGTTCTAATTAACAATAAAGAATACTCAGAGTTCTTATTTCATACGGATACATTAAAATCCTTATCTGTTCTAGTTAACAATAAAGAATAGTTATGTGGATTACAGTTACACGTTTAAGAATATAGTTACTGATTATTTCTTGCAATGGATGTCACTTGACCTATATGATATCAATTAGTTATACGGCAGTGATGGTTATGCTGACGTAACTCCTCCCCCCTTAAGTGAGAGGCGCACCGATGACTGTAGCGGCTGAAGAGGTATGTCCTCGACTTGATGCTGCTGGTCTGAGGTTCGCGTCGTTCTAGGTTTCCACCAAAGTTTGTATATTGCGGCTGCTGATGCACTAAGTATAAGTATAATATATAAGAAGATAGATGGCCAACTTGGTGTTGATTGTATGCTGACTATATTATCTTCAGAATTTTCCTTTAAATTTTCTACTTTTTGAATCAAATTTTTCAGATTGTCTAAATTATTATCCTCTAAATTGATTTTGATGAAATTTTCTTTTGGTGCTTTATATACATGTGGTAATGGTATAGTTTCTTGTATCTTAATTTGTTTTTGGTGAGTAGTTAGTATTCTATTCATGATTTGAGCTTTGCAATTACTATTTATTGTTATCAAAGTAACACCTTTGTTACGTTGATATTTTATATCTTCACCACATGTAGTTTTTATAATTTCCTCTTTTTTTGTTATAATTAACCAACTATTTTCTTTAAGTTGTTGTATTAAATTATCCTTATATTTGGCTGTTGCGTATATACAGTTATGTGGTTCTTCGTGTTGTATTAACTGTGCTAGGCAATCCGTGGATTTTTGTAGAGTTTGCCATTCTAAGTGTTTACAAATAACTTCTTCTGGTGTTATTCTTGCACATGGTTCGTGGGGGTACGCGAATTCGTTGTTTCCCAGGACAATGTAAGGATTTGAAGGAATTAGGATTGTGTTGTTTATGTTAGGTATAGAATACAGGTGTAACAGGTTATATAGGTGGTTGTTAACTAATGGTATTTCTAATATGAAATTTAATGTTTCATTGGTTGTGTAGGCTTTGACTATAATGGATTTTTCCCACAAATATATATTTTTAATAGTTGGATTAAATATTAATTTTAATTCTATTTCTGTTTGAATATTATTTAATTCTTCGATCAATTGAATTGGGTCTATTACACTAGGGTGCATTTTTCCAAGATGTGAAAATATAATGGCATTTTCCAAAGTTGCTAATTTGTCATATAACTGTTGAAGTGATCTCTCGATTTCACTTAACACGTTAATTGAATTAAAGATAGAATTTTGTTGAGTTTGATTGATAATTACTGACTCTAATTGTTTTTGATTTAATATAATATTTGATAAACTAGTTTCATAGTTTTTCATAAAATCTTTCATTATAGACAAAGTTCTCTTTTAATTAATATTGTTATTATTAATTGAGCTTTTTATTTAATTTTCAAATCTGATTGCGTCATTTTCATCTAAATTTCCTGTTATTGCCTTTATTATAGATCCTATTCCATTTATTAAGCCTCTTTTTTGTATATATCTTAAGCCTACGGTTTTTAGACCTAAGTATGCTAATTTACTTTCTATTGTATTTATTAAGTATTCAATTTGTTTTTGTATTATTTGGTTCGTAACAATATTTCGGTATAATTTAAATGTATAATAATTACTATATATGTCTGAAAAAATATTATTTGAGTGATATTATAGATTACGGCTAAATAATAAGTATCTATTTGATACTGGACTTTTGCTTCAGATAGTATTAGTATGCCATTAGTACTATCTATTGGTTGTATTATTGCTGTTGTTGCGGCGAACCGGAACATAGCGATGCAGGTGATGGCGATTCTGAAACATTTTCAGGACGCCTTAGTAATCGGAAGTGAACTCGGATTGTTTTTGCGTTCACATGACTTCCTACTATTTCAGCTATTTGCTCAGGGTGTATTCTGACAATGGTATATGGTCCTAAATATTTTGGCTCTAATTTATTACTACGGGCTGTTTTGGCTACCTGTTTATAAACTTTGACACCAATTTTAAAATTAATTGCTTCAGTATTTTTGTTTGCTTTTTCTATATTTAATTGTTTATCTAACGAGAGTTTTGTGTTAACTAGTTTGTGAATATTTTCCATAATTTGTTTATGTTTAATTACATATTCCTGATAAAATTCTTTGGGAAAATGTAATTCTATAGGGTTTCTAGAATTAGTGTGACCATATAACAATTCGAATGGGGTAAATCCTGTCGCTGAATGTATTGAGTTATTGTATGCTATAATAGCATATTTCATTAAGTTTATAGGTTCATCATTGTCTGTTATTCTTTGAATTCTGATCATTTCTGCTAATGTAGAGTGTAATCTTTCTATCGGTGAATTTGAGTTGGGGTTATAGGGTGTAGTGAAATGTATGTGTATGTTATGTATAGCACATATTTCTGTTATAACTTCATTATTGAACTTGGAGTCTAGTCTGTGGTAATTTTGTTAGGTAATGAATTATTGTTAAGAATGTTACACCTCCACTACTGTATAGATCCATATAAATAAGTTCCATAGGTTTGCAGGGTGTTTCTGTTAATGAAAGTGGTATTTTAAGTGGGTTACGTTCGTATTTACTCTTCATACAAGTTTCACATTTATTTATAAATTTTTGAATTGTGTTTAGCATGTTTGGCCAATGATAATTTCTGTGTATATGTTTATAAGTTTCTTGAATACCTCTGTGTATTGTTTTACCTTCATGATATTTCCTGATTAAATCAATTTGTTCATTCAAATTTTCTATTAAAGTTACTCTATTTAAACATCTAATTAATTTTGGACCTCGATTATTAAAAATGGTTTTGTATACTTGACAGAATAATGGATAAAATTAAGTGTGATGGAAATAACAATAAAATGTCCTATCCGGTATTGTGTGTTCTCTTAAAAATTGGATAATTTGTTCCTTTGTGTTGTTTATAGGAATCCAAACGTCCTTTATACTAATTTTACCTTTAGATCTATTATCGACTCTATATGTATCGCCAGGTGTTTTCCTAATATGAAACTGCTTTAATTGTCTATCTATGGCGTCGTCTATCTCTGTTAATTTTTCTATTGTTTCCTGTTGAATATTTTGTTCAATGTTTTCTGGTGTGATAGGCATATCTAATAATGTTCTAATATCTATATTGCTAATATCTAATTCTTCTTGTGATGTATCAGTTTGTGTGTCTGCAATGTTTTTATTTGTAATTAATTTATTGTTAGTTTTGCCTTTTTTATATTGTACGTCGAAATCGTATTCGGCTAATTTAAGACGCCAGCGTGTTAATTTCGAGTTTGGGTCTTTAATTGACATCAACTAAGTTAACGGACGATGATCTGTATAAATTGTAATTTTTTTTCCATATAAATATGGTCTGAAATATTTTGTTGCCCAAATGATACCTAACAATTCTTTTTCTATCGTAGAGTATCTTTGTTCTGTGTCCGATAGTGTACGTGAAGCGTAAGCTACCGGCTTGTCTGAACCTAAATTTCCTTGCGATAATACTGCCCCTAAGGCTAAATCTGATGCATCTGTTGTTAGTATGAATGGTTTGTCAAAATCCGGGTATTGAAGAATCGGTGTATGTATTAATAAATTTTTACATTTATTAAATGCATCGATAAATTCTGTTGAATGATTTATTTTACTACCTTTTTTTAAACATTTAGTTAGTGGTTTCGTTAATTTTGCAAAATCTTCTATAAATTTTCTATAATATCCAACTAAACCTAAAAATGATTTAATTTCCTTTTGCGTTTTAGGTAGTGGAAAGTTTTTTACTGCTATTATTTTGTCCTGATTCGGTTTAATACCTTCATTAGTTAAAGTATGACCTAAAAATTTTACTTG